>JAQFZW010004115.1:0-11051 GCA_034687055.1 Heteromurus nitidus | reverse complement strand
CTGTCACACACACGGCGAGAGGGAAGAACAAGTGTTGCGGAGTTCGTGCCGATGGAGGCATTAGGAGAAGAGAGAGAATCAAAGCCACAAAAGAGTAGAAAACCTGCTGTGCCTGTACAACAAGAAAAGGAGAAAACATGCTGATTTGTAAGGCTATTTAGTTCTGGTCGTACATGAATGAATGGAACTCTGAGAGAGGAGAGGAGAGTAGTACAAGGGGAAAAGAGATTCTCGCTCGTCGTTTCCCTGATATCTTTATGAATACGCCGCACCACCGCGCGTCTTCGATCAATAATACGAAACAGAAAGTAATTACCGAACACACGTGTGTATTGCATGAGGAGGAGAAATTCACGATGAGAAAATGTCTTCTATAATACTTCTCCTCTATGACTCCTCTACTCGTTCATTGTTGAAGTTTTCGCTGGCATTGGGTTTATTTTTGTATGATATTTTTTACGAACTGAGAAAATAAGAAATGAAAATTGAAAATTACATATGCACATACGTTATAAAGTTTCTCTCATAATATTCTGTTGGTATTGAAAA
Source organism: Heteromurus nitidus (assembly GCA_034687055.1). Classification (NCBI taxonomy): domain Eukaryota; kingdom Metazoa; phylum Arthropoda; class Collembola; order Entomobryomorpha; family Entomobryidae; genus Heteromurus; species Heteromurus nitidus. The sequence continues at coordinate 10,502 of JAQFZW010004115.1, read as the reverse complement.
ATTTTCAGAAATTATTTTTGAGTTGTTGATTTATGCCGTATACCATACCACACCGAATGCTTTTTCGTGATTCAAATGATAAACAATTGGAAGTGCGAGTTTCAATTTCAATTCGCTATCTCTGGTGTACCCGTATTATTATTATTCAATAATGTGATTGTATCTTGGAGTAAAATTGAAATATCATGCATTCTATAATATATTCCATGAATATCAATTATCACTGTTGACAGCTTGCTATTTATTACACAGGCTTGCTCGCCTGTTTGTTTGTGTAATGTGCACATAGTTTTGACCTTGTGCTGTGGTGGAGCATACGATTTCTATGGTGGATTATCCATTTCTCGAAGAATTGTATAAGCTCATGGAGCATTACAAGTTTTGAGAAGTGTGATCTTTTATAAATCGTTCAATTGAAGTATAAACGGGGTTTTAGTAGAAACTCGTGTGGTATTGTCCGAATTCTAACAAAGATTCCATATTCCGTCCACCTGCCTCACCAGTCTCACTTAGAAATCTAACCAGGCCGGATTTCAGGCTGCCAATCGTGTCTAAATGAAAAATGTGATTTAATTAGCTGCGTTTCCAATATGAAACTCTGTTTGAGACACGCCAGTGCAATATGATACTCCCCACCTCCACAGAAGGTTTATATATACAGTTATGTTATGACAAGTAATTAAATTTCAGGGGCGAAGCAGAAAGGGAGTATTGAACTGTTCATCACAACAAATTAGCTCGAGAATATATGAGACTCTATACAAACTATGAAGGAAGATAGTTTTGTGTCGTGTCTATTGTCTTTCAATAATTCCGTCGATTCGTCGAGCGCAAAATCGTTAGTTTCCTCTTTTGAGTGTATTTAAATTTGATGAGTTCGTGCGAGTTGGTGACGAGGAAAAGAAGAAAAGAAGCATTATTTAGGAATTAAGTTTTGAGTTTTTATCTCTCTGTGAGTGTTGCACACCCTCCTCCTCCGCATTTCCTAGTCCGCACTGTCTTGTGTAGTGAACTTATATATGCTTTCACCATGACCGGTAATCATTTTCTGAGAAGAGGATTAAAACAAACGGCAAATAGAATGCTAAGAACTCATTAGGAGGGAAAGAGCATTAGAAATTTTCTCTTTTTGAACAACCTTTCAGTAGTGCATAAGTAGGTTTATTTTGTGCTTTTCCCAGTACTCCACTTGGCATCTAGTTCTATCTCGTTCTCGTGTGTGTGATATACGAAAAACTCACGTAGTCATCATCACTGTTTCCGCGAATATCAGCTACTTCCTTAATTAGAGGGCTTTACAAGGATGAATGAATGTTTAAATGGCAAATGTCAGGGATTAATTAGAATAAATTGGATTAAAAAAGGGGGAAAGCGAGAGTGAGTACTAGTTGCTGGACGGCGAGTGTAGTGAATGTGGGAAAAGCAGACAAAATGGAAAAGTACATCTTTACTGAAGACGTGTGCCGGTGGTGTAAAAAGGGAAAGAGAGAGAGAGAGCGCGAGAGTATGAGAGTCGTGTCGTCATGTCATGTGGTGTTCATGTCTGTCCGTAATGTACTTTATAGGTTGCTGGATACGGCTTTTTCTAAACTATTGTGCACTAAAAGTCATATGCTCCATGTTCAAATTAGAGCAAATTTAATGGGATGGGAAAGGCATGGGAAATGTAATTTTGTGGCTGAACTGACCAAAACGCTGTAGGAAACTTGAGAGTATGAGAGTGTGTAGATTCAAACTGTGCGGAACATACTTCTCTCTCTCTCTCTCTCCTTGGTTTTTAACTTGTATTAATGGTCAGTCACGGCTTCGAACTAGATCTCTTTCCTTTTGGTTGAATGCGTTAGTTGCAACTTTGCATTACATTGATTTCCTATTTGTTTTCATTTTCTCGCCGTTTCCCTTTTGTGTTTCTCTTGTGAAGTCTTGGAACCTTATGCATACTAAAAGGTTTCACATATTACATGAAGCAGTTCTCTATTAACAAGGATTTCCTCTCATCGTTGTTGCGTTCCATTTTCCATGTTTCCTTCCCATATCTGTGAAAGTTTGGGCTGTCCAGCTCCAGACCATGGGATACGAGCATGCATAATTTGTATACTAATTAATCCTGAGGGAGGAGAGAAAGACTTTTAAAATGGCCAGACAATATGATTGACACTTATGATTGACAATTACGAACTATCGATTCTCGTTTTATTAATATTTATCATGTATTTTGCCACGTGGACTCAAAACTGTAAATTTTTGACGCTTTCGTTCAAGCTTAATTTACACATTTGCTACGTAAGACGGAGAAGGTGGAAGAACTTGCTCACGCAACCGCTTGGTGCAACATTAGCCATAGTTTTAACTGGCGTTTTTCTGTTTGAATTTAAATCACTTGTTTAAAAAAAACTTGCATAACATAACCGAAATCACATACCGGACGGGGCAGCTAAAAATTTTCCCAAATCAAATTCCCAACACTACTTTTCATACATTCACGGTTGACACATGTTCTCATATTTTCCTGGAAGGGTTAAGTGACATGAAAAGTACTTGTGAAATGTGACAGATTCCATGCCATGGGAGAATGTAATGTAGTGACCACTTGAGTTAGTCTTGTTGACCAAGAAGAAGTGAACTTCGAACCTTCGAAGTTGTCGTTCATTCAGAGTTGCACATGGATAGTGAGGGTTGAGGGTGGACAGTTGTGCCCAATCCAATGAAGTAGATTAAGCCCAATATATGCATACTCCCTCGATGTATTTGTGAAATGCTAATTGTTGGTTTAGTACATCAGTTGTGTGTTTGTATTTGTATTTTTTCTTTTCTAAGAAAATGCAATGTAAGACGTGTGGTGTCTAAAACGACAACAAAATTACATATTACTCGCTTTTTAAACCCACTACAAGACTATATATCTAACACATGTGGATGTAAAGCAAATGCTGCAGTAGTGTGTCAATTACGAAAGTGTACTTATGATGTTTGGCAAAATAATCATTTTCCAACGACGACGCGTCCATTGTTTTGTGTAAGCTGTATTTGCAGGTTCATATGAGCATCTGCTAAATTATAATTTTAGAAGATAGGACGCAGAAAATGCATGCAGAATTCTAAAAGGACATGACTATTTGACTGATTGAATTTCCATTTACGGTGGGAACCCAACTGACAGAATTAAACAAAGCGTGATGAGTCCATATACCATTGGCACACACGAGGGGAAAATATAAGTCCGGCAACTGACACGAGAATGTATTTACTTAATACTAAACAACTACTAATTACGACTTTACACATTCCATTTTGGAGAGTTTTTGATTAGGATTTTTATTGAATTGGTTGTTTTGAATTTGTAATAAGATGTCAGAGTAGCAGAAGATGTGTATTCTATATGCATACACGGAATAACACTCGAAAAATACAATTTTTCTGAGTGCTATTAGAAACAAACGAAGCAAACATGTTAAACAACAATTCAAATACAACGCGACTTGTGCTAATGCAAGATTTTTTTAAAGACAACATGTTTTATACCTTTCGCTTTGTGAACCAGTTAAATTGACATGTTAGCGAGAAAGAGGAGACGTGCTAGTGTATGTTGTCACTGTTCCGCTTTACGCTAGATTTAAAGCTCATTTGAGTGGAACCACCCACATGCGTGTCTACCGTGCATCTGTCTCTATACATGTGTATGTCCTCTCTTGCTACATTTTTATGATATGGGATGGTTCGAAGGAAATTTTTCAAATAAGTTCAAACCACATTGTATCTAGTTTAATGACATAATGCATCTCACACGATGCGATGTAAATGTAAATTAAAGTTTGCGTTGTTATTATCATCAACGATATTTGACTGTAAAAACATTTGTTCTTGTTTTCCCATTTATAGGAGCCCATCAGAGTGGCCACAATAGCGGAGTGATCCACGCCGGAATTTAGTGCGTAAAAAAGAATTTTTCCATTCCACACCATATGCAACAGTATATATTATGTACTCTTTTAAGAAAATAATAAGCACCTTAGTCAACTCCTCTCTGATAACTATGGTCCTTTATAAGTATTTTTTGTGTTTGATTGATGCTTTCTTTCGCGCACACACACAGCTACAAGCCAGGCTCTTTAAAAGCAAAACTTTGCGTTGATGGACTTCATCTGAGCTACAAGTACTTGGACGAACACCGCATCCCGTACAAAAAGTGTGGAAAATTAATCGTTGCTGTCAGCAAAGAAGAAATCCCACGTCTTATGGATCTCTACAAAAGAGGACAGCAGAATAACGTACCGAACCTTCAACTCATCGGCCAAGAAAGAATCAAGGAGTTTGAGCCATACTGTGAGGTGAGCATATCCTTTTTGAAGAGGTCCAGGCTGGAAAGAAGTGATTATTATTGTATTTGGAGCAAGAAGGGAACTTTTTGTCTGCTTCGAATTTTTAGATACAATTTTTGACCACGCCATACGCAACGCAACACACATGTATTCATTGAGAAAGAGAAAATGGAATGAAAATTTTATTTGTTTTGTCTTCTTATATTTTCTCGTACATTTTCTTCGAATGTAACCATTCGAAGCATTTACAAAAAAAACCTTCCACTCTCATGTCCATTTTGGTTACCATTTGTCTTATCAAGCATCACATTAATGCACGATAGTACACAGCATTTTATTCAAATGCAAAACCGAGTTTTCTGATAAGAGACGCAAATGCTCTGGGTTTGTCTTGTAGTAATGCACTCTAGTCAATATCTCTTTTGCTCGGAGTAAACCATTGTCCGTTTTTTGTATTGTCTTTTTCCTCTCTCTCTCTCTCTCTCTCTCTCTCTCTCTCTCTCTCTCGCAACTTCATCCATGTCCTCGTTGTGTACTCAATAAAACTGATATCGATTTAGATTAAAAGCTTCAATCTGAAATTTCATATCGACCAAAAAAAAGACGACCTGTATGTATGTACCCTATTTCGTGTCCTTGTTTCTCTCTCTTTCATTCGCCATATATACAAGAAAACAAAAGATAGAATATATGCACACGTTCCATCACTTCCCCTTTATATATTTTTTGTAGCATGCATAAGAGCGATCTTCGTTTTTCCCCGTTGTTGTAAAGAATGACTGTTGTTAAAGAGGACATGGAATCTTGGAAAAGCATGTTTCCTCTTTTTTCTTTCTGGTTATTTGATAAATATGTTGTATGCACACGAAAAAAAAAATGTATTCGACGAGATAGTTTTTTAGGTGTAGTAAAAAACCATGCTGTTTTATATATGGATTCACGGGAGTGAGTGAACATATATAACTAGTAAGAATGTATCTATATTCTTGTACTGTATACATTGTGGATATATATGTATGTGCATAACAATAGGACGCTTGAATGGATATAAGAGCTGAGAAAAAGGGAAAAACTACTTCTGGAGAAATGATGAGAAAGAAAGAATGGAATCCCATCAGGCAATATCTGGTCTAGAAAAAAATAGAATGAGAGCCAGTCAACAGCGAAAGCAAAACCAAGCTGAGCTGTGATGATCACGAAGGCTATGAGATCAAACTGAAAAAAACTAACAATAGTAATGTTATCAAGCAACACTATTTTGTATGGTGCATGTGTGTACACTATACACAACACACAAACTACTCTACACACGAGAGGACACACAGACTTTGCAATCTTCTCTTGTGTCGTTTTCCCCTTTTACATTGTGACTTGTATAGGTTTGTGAGTATATTGATGCCTTTTTATAGAAGACATGCATCTACACCGTGAATGTCGTCTTCGTCATTGCTTTCGTCTTTCTTTTCCCAGCACTGCCTCTCACTTTCTCTCCCTTTTCCGCTTTCAGTTTTATATTTTTTCTTACAGGTTTTCCTTGTTCTAAAAAAACACAATGTAACAATAGCTGCGGAGAGAGGAGACGACGAGATGCACACACATATTTCTCGACATTTTACGTGAAATTGCTGTTGTATTTGTAGCAAATGCACATAGCATATACATATATAAGATATCGTTTCCTTGTCTCGACGAAGCTATCATTTTTGCTCTTCGCTCATTCTATCAAACTCCATCCAGAGATGCCCGTTTCGCTGCTACATCGTTTTTACTCAGGGCTAGAGTGAGAGAGAATAAAGAGGAGACGCGGTGGATGTGGATATGGATAGAGATTGGTCCATATTTTATTATTGTATCTTTATTACTGGGTATTAGTTCAATCTATAAAATTTTATCTGGTTGAACAAATGAGAGGAGGAAAAACACGAGATATAAATACATACACGCATTTTGTGTGGAGGAGATTGGCAAGTCATATCACATGCCAGCCTGGCCTTTCTCTCTGCTTCCTTTTTCTGTTCTAGTTTGCTCTGGTTTTTTGTTGTTGCAAAGACTACCTCTCTCTCGCTCTCTTCTCTCCAGGGTTCAGTGTTTGTTCGACGTTGTAAAACATTCAATGTCCTTCAATATCGCTAAACTAATGTTATTCGATGATATTAAAGTGGACGCCGGAATACATTAGTTGCGTATTGCATAACCCTCCTAAAGATAAACATGGTAGCGTATGCACGTAACCTACGAATGTTGTATAATATTCAGAAAGTATGAGGTTTCTAACATGGTTCGGCATGAATGATATATGATCAAGCACGATCCATGTTGGCTGATGCTTTTGTGGATGGAGTAAACAGGAAGGATCTGTTTTGAGTTATTACCTGCAAAAAGCAGACATTGAAGTAGTATGGAAGTGAGGAATAGTTTGTGGATTTTCTCCTATTCCCTTAAAATTGGATACAAAAGCATGCGCCTCCTCCCAAAAATAGATCAGAGATGATATTTTCTACCTTCTCGGCATCCTCTCCTACTCCATTTGTCATACTCTGCTTATGACGAGTAACATGAATTGATGTGTGCTTTTCACTTCTTTTCGCTAGTCTTTCCATTCAATTAGTTTTCCTAATTAATTTGATTAAGGGATAAATGAAATGAGGAAACGGAAAGACCTCCACAATATACGGAACTCTTTATATAAGGAACTGACGCAGTATACATATTTCATATTGTAAAAAGTTCTTGAACCTAGTGGAGCTCTACTATCTGATATCGGTCTTGGTAATTTCATTTATTTCTCCGAAACCTGAAACGAATAACGATACCACTGTTTTGTGAAATGTAGAGCCACAAATACACAATCCTAACAAAAAAAGGCTCAACAACACAACTCCTCACAGGTCCTAATGCGATCATTCAATTTTTAAAGGTTTTCCACTTTCATCTTTCAGGGGCTAATGGCAATATGGTCACCAGAGACTGGAATCGTAGACTGGGGACGAGTGACACGATCCTATGGTGAAAACTTCAGAAAGTCAAGTGGAAAGATATACACTAACTTTCCAGTTGTCAAATTCCAGAGAGCAGCTGAAGGGAGCGAATATCCGGTGTTAGTATTCAGCGAGAGTGGAAAGGTAAGAAACAATAATAGTCCATAATATTATTCTTTAATCGCTTACAAATTATTTTATGCAAGGGTTATGTGCAATGCCTAAAGAAATATTAGTCAATCCTTTCTTTCTTTCATATTAATTGCATCACACAGACTGAACTAACCTTTCATGCTTTAGGTACAAGAAGTATGTTTGTAACTTATTTTACGGCGTTTAAATAATCTACAAGGACAGCGCACACGAAATTATGAAAGGAAAACTTTGTACATTTTTATGCTCATTCATATTTGGCAAGGGGAAAAACGTGTGTGCCTTTGTGTGTAGTAGTATGTAGTTGTGGTCGCGGTTGATTTCAGTCCCTTTTCAACACTGAGCGATGCGATTTGTCTATATAGCTTTGCCGCTATATGTTGCCGGTATTTCACGAGCCACTTCTCAGCCTTTTCTCCCACTTTCTTCCATCCTCTCTCTCTCTCTCTCTCTCCTCGCTCACAATCAGTGAGCTTTTCTAGAACAATATTATTACATTGTGGATGAAAGGAAAAGTATAAATCGATATTCTCGGTTGAAAACTTGTGGAACTCTCTCTCCTCTCTCTCTCTCTTCGCCCGCGATGCTTTTGTCTGTGTGGAGAGCAAGTGAGAGTATGTACAAACAAAGGAGAAAAGTGTAGAGAGAAAAAACGCGTAGGTAGCAGCCAGCCGCCGCCGCCACCACCACCACCACCACCATCGTAAGCAGACAAGACAACGGCTGAGCATAATATGCTCACAGTCGATATGAATACCGACTGCTTTCACCTATTTTTCTCATGCCATACGAAAAAGTAATGCTGACTGAGTAGTGGCACATTGGTGATAGCTGCACAGCTTTCTCGATTCTCTTCTGAACCTCGTACTTTTTTTACTCTCATCCGCTGTTGTTTCATCTCTCGCCTCTGGACTGTACTTTCATATACATCCTCTCTCTCTCACTCCCATCGCAAAAAATATAACGGAAAGCGCAAAAGTAGGAGAAAAGTATGAAGCAAAATGTCTGCATAATGTTTTAATTTAGCTTTCTCCCCTTGAAATGGGGGAAAAGGTCTCAAGTATCATTATAAATGTATTTTGAAGCAGTGCTCGCACAACACCACCACCACTAACAAGCTCATGTGTGCATATCCATTTTATTGCTCAAATGGTAGGGTAAATAATAATATGCTACTTCGTATTTCTCTACACTTCACCACTCCTTATTTTTCTCCGTATAGACTATAGCTCTCTTTTTTGTAGGAGAGAGAGAGAGAGAGAGATTCCACTTCCACAAGAGTATGACTTCAGTAGTGTTTACCACTTTAGTTTAGCTTTAGTGCTTGCTCAAAAACTCTTATGCTGAACGTATCTCTCCACCCACTCACAGAGAGAGAGAGATGCTTATTCCCATATTTCCAACCAAGAAAAAACCTGGAACTATTCAAGTAGCAGACCAAAAGTTGGTTTTTCTCGAGGTTATATCTGATGTTTATATTAACAAGAGGAAGGAGAGAGAGAGAGAGACAAAAAATAGAGGGAATTTTTTTCCCCACACGACGATATGATTATTGCGTTTGGATCTAACTATAAACTGTTGACTATTACCACTGCCATCTCCGAGTTGAGTGGAGATATGACTGTAGCACTTTCCACGTTTTGAATACATACAAAAAATGGGCATTAACTTTGTATATGTTATATGGCCGGAATATTGTCGCTCTCTTCTCGGCTGTTGTTATTTCACTGGTTTTCCTCTTTCTGCATAAAAATGTTTAATATTCTACTTCGTTAAATGAATGGCTGTGTGTGTGTGTGAGAGAGAGAGAGAAGAGCAAACGCTCGCTTTTAGAACGTGCTCGCTCCGCTCTTGGCTCGCTTCGCTTTATTTTCCTTCTGTCGTCGTCGTCTTCTTCTCCTTCTCCTCCTGTCCTCTTTCGTTACTCTTGCAATGTTGCAATAACAAAGAAAATAGAGTTTCCCTCTAATCTTCTTTTCTATTGCCACGTTACTTGCTTCTGTAATATCCCATTTTCGTTTTCTACTCGTAGAACAGAACAGCTCTCTCTCCTTTTATTCACTTTAGGAAAAACCTATTATGCCTCTTTGTATACTCACGTTTTTGGGTAAAAAGCCATTCTAAGAACACCACAAAACTACACGAAGAATATGTACTCCACGACTACTCTCTCTGCCACATGAATTGTTTTCACTCTGTCTCTCCTCATATTCTCCTTCAGCTTTAAGCATTCACTTTCACTCTGCTTGATTTCTTCGTCTCTTCGTTCGTACTAAATATATCTGCTTTTAGATAGAGTCCATCTTACAAATCCTCAAACAAGTAGGAAGACCGAGGGCTCTGCATGCTTGATTTCATCTGAAACTTATTACATAAAGCAGGTTTGAGTCGTTATCAGTAGACTTGATAAGATCCCACGGAATGTTCAAAGGCGCCTTTCAAACAGGGTATATAAGTACTATAAGCCCAAACCAGGTACCAACTTTCGGTTCTGAAGTCGACGAGAATTGACCTCATGCCTTTGTGATGGGATGGAGCACATACACGAAAATTTGTCGGATTTTGTGTGTCTGCGACAAACTGTTCCATAGAAATTTCCTATCAAAATGCATATGAATGAGCTCAGAAAAGGAATCCAGAAAAGACTGATGAGGCCTGCTCTATTTTCATAGGAAAAAATTATCATAACAAGTAGTATTGTGTCGTTACGTAACATAACATAACCGAGAGGTAAACCTTAATGCTATTTGCACTAAGTAGTAGGGAAAACGCAGTTCTCCATTTTGCCAAAAAGAATATATGTTCTCAAAAAAGAAGAAAAAAACTCACAAAAAGATTACTCTCTCATTCTCGTAGTTGGCTGAATCTTTCCTTAGGGGATCATTTCATATGACTCTAATGACAAAATATCGAGCATAATCTCCAGTATCAAATTGGCCATTATATGAAATGACTACTAAAGAGAAATACGAAGAAGGAAAACACATCAGTGAGCTGTTCACAACAACAGAGAGAGAGAGAGAGAGAGAGAGAGAGAGAGGCAGAGGGAGAA
>JAQFZW010004114.1:0-11052 GCA_034687055.1 Heteromurus nitidus | reverse complement strand
AGTGAGAGGATAAGAACAACGCACCTATTACCATGTGTGAAAAGCATGTAATAATATATATATTGTCCTTCAGTTGCGAAATACGACAAATCACAGTACAATGTCGGGTAGCCATTTTTTTAAATCGTAAGCAAGATATGTCGTTTAATCGATTGCTAATAATGCATTAATCAACATGAATATGATAATGTACGTGTAAGCTTATATGTCACATGGTTTCCTGTAGTGATTCGAAGAATAAAGTTGCTTTGACTTGTGCTCGTTCATGTTAATAAAATTCAAGTGTTTAATCTAAGAACGTTCATATCCCCTGCATTGTCATCTATTCCACATATGCATTTCATTTTCAGCTGACATCCTACAATTAGCACACCGGCATTAATTCAAATCGCAAGGTTTAGCACTTGGCTACACACATCTGGTCACATAGAGGATCGAAATGGATGTTTTGACGGAAACAGGAAATGCCTACAGACACCTCTATCTTCTCACGCGAGAAAATGATGCTGAAGATGCTTTCTCTTTTGGAAGGATATGACAACGGAGCAGAGAGAAGATGCAACAAAAGAGGGAGCCGAGGAGAAAGTACTGGGTTTGGGCATGTATACATATATTCCATTGTGTGGATCGATATTCAAGATGAAACGCTGGTGACGGTACAGGAAAACCTGGGTGGACCAAGTTATCCATATATAGAACATTCTTGTACTTGGGACATGAACTTGGTCTTTATAAATAAACCTAGTGTTCCCCACTCTGGCCTCTCTCATAAAACTCAACCGCTTTGATCTTATGACGACGAAACAATCTGAAAACAATGGATTGACTCTGAGAAGTAAAGTTATTTTCAAAATGCATTTTATTTCGCAAAACTGCAAACTTGAGTATTCAAAAAAAAGTCATTCCATTTGGACAACACGATACCCAAATGTTGTTTTGGATCTAGACTGAACTATCTATAGTGATTTGATGTTTGCACGTTTGTCGGATTTCAGAGATCCTCTGCTTTATAGGAACTAGGAAGAAAGTTTCACAGGGGAAAAAGTTGCAGTTGCAGACAGAGAGAATAAGCGAAGAGTGGAGAGTTGTAGAGTATTATATTTAGTGCCAGTTTCAGACTGGTGCGGCTTTTGGGAGCCAGAATGAGAGCGAGCAAGACGACAAGAGAGAGAGAGAGATAGTAATGGAGTTATGCAACACAGAATTAGGTATGGTATGTATATAACGAGAGAGAAAGCAAGACTGCAAATAATGGAGTGGAGTTCGGAGGAAAATCGATCGGAATCCTCTATAACGTCTATTTAGCCTTTCTACTTGAACCTGAGTTGGTGGAGGGGAGAACATCATCTCGGCAGAAGCCGCGACACATTATCCAGCATTAGCTCTATACGTGCTCAATGGGAGCAAAAATGTGCGTGGGATAGCAAAGTTGAGAGTCCAGGGGAAAGTATTAAAGTGCAGGTTTGGTTGAATGTAGATCAAGGGATTGTAGTGGGACACCCAAAAAGTCAATAAGTTTATGAGATTCTGGAAATCCTCAAGGTATTTCTGTTGGTGATATAAATTCACATGCATCAGTCTCTCGTGCCCTTACTCAAAAACCACACACATAATCACCCCTTTCTGCATGCCAGTTGCTAATAAGTGCAATAATTACTTTCCTCCTTCCACTCACTTTTACTCTGTTTCCTCAAACTTACAAAAAACCACTTGAGTCTGCTTCGATTTGTAGACACATTTTTTTCCCTTCATGTTCAAGTTGTAGTTCCATTTAGTATACGTAAGGATATAAAAAAATCTATGCAAGAATAGTGCTTCTCTGACCTCGCCTTCAGGTTACACACACCTGACTTCAGGTGACTGAAGTCAATGCGTGTCCTTATTCATTTAAATTTTCAAATGTATTTGCGCGTGCTAGCCGTGTGGTATTCCAGTCCTCTCCAGTTCGAACAGGAGCTTGTGCAATCCATTTCAGCTTGATTAACAAGTCAATGCCGTCATCAAGTTGGGGGAATACAAGGTCATAGGTAAATCAAAGTTCACAAGTCTATTCATACGATACATTTCTAATGCAATTACTTAAGTTCTCTTAATTAACTAATGAAAATTCATCTAATGAAGATGAAAAGCTACCAAAAAAAACAATCAAAACAGCAACGGAAAAGATCACATATTAGCAAAATTAAATCGAATCGAATTCAGGCATGTCGATAATGCCCACGCCCACATTCACAATCTGACATAGTTCCACATAAACGCACTTTTTACATAATATATGCACATCAAAACCAAAATCATACGAATTGAAGGATCACACAACAGCAACTAATCGCAAGTAAATAATTTCATTTTACAGATTCTCACAGGCATATTTCGTCGGATTTAATTCGTAGCTCAAAAGTACGAGCTATAAGCACGGCATCAGTTTCGTGAAGATTGAGTGAAAGTTGGCTGACAGTCCATAGCTCACACAAGACAAAATGGCTGAGCAACCGCAGGGTAAAAAAACAAAATTTGTTCTTGTCATATCATCTACTTTTTAAAATTTTCAATGATTTGAATGCTTTACTGTCATTTTTATTTTTGTATGTAGCAGAAGGTGGAAAGAAGCTTGGTGGTATTACCAACATTATAAAAAAGAAAACAACGGGGTTCCTAGCTAGGTACGTTTTAATTCTCGATAAAATTTGACATGCGAAAAAAATGAAGATAATCGAACTCGTTTCATGTATCTGAATAACATTTTTACATAACTTAACAGCAACGTTCAATACGAGGAATTTGGCATTGGTCAAGGCAAGGATGAGAAAACGTGGGACAGGTAAAAACGGAAACTCTTACAGATTTTCAAGTGTTTTTTTGCATGTGAGCTGGCTTACATAGTTTTACCAATTTGGGTGGGCGTGTGTCATAAACAAATGGTATTTTGAATTCGTAGACAAGTGACAAATGAAGAAGAATGGGCATCCGTAGATTCACCACAAATTGAGCGTCCACCTCTACGACATATTGACAAGTATGTACGACCCGAATTGCCCTGTTGTGATATGAGCAAAAGATTCACGGTAGCCCTACTGGCAAGTGCAGGTCAGTTACTCAACAGAGATTATAAACTCGCTTTAAAAAATACTTGATGGAGTGAGTAGTGCGATTACGACCGTGACTATTTGTGATATTTAAGGTTTCATGATATCTTTCGGGATTCGGTGCAATATTGGAGTAGCCATTGTCAGAATGACAGATAATTCAACAGGTGTAAGTTGTTCTATATGAAGTTGCAAAAGTAATTAGTGGAATCCATGGTCGCATTGCAAATTGGACAGTCGCTCCCATTGTGTCTTTCTTTCAGAAACCGGAATTTACGTGGTCGAAAGGAACAGTGGGTATTGTGGACTCATCATACTTTCTCGGCTACTTGGTGACACAGATTCCTGGAGGGTTCTTTGCAGCCAAGTACCGCGCTAATTTGTACGTGACAATCTTTATGAAACTCTTACTTCCAAACTGGCTTGTAATAGAGAGTATAAAATTGTTTTACTGTGCCACATTGCAGAATATTCGGAACAGCAATAGCTCTATCAGCAGTATTGAACTTACTTGTTCCGGGAGCAGCGCGTCTTGGCTATGGTGTGCTAATGATAGTGCGTATATTGCAAGGATTGGTTGAGGTAATTTAATTGACAACACTTTTAAATGCTCCTCATGCGTTTTTTTGTATACTATATCGACTATATCGTATGGTGATAGGGTGTGACATATCCTTCTTGTCATGGAATTTGGCGTTGGTGGGCTCCCCCACTTGAGCGCTCCCGTCTGGCAACAATGGCATTTTGTGGATCTTACGGAGGTGCCGTTCTAGGAATGCCCTTGTCAGCCTATCTTGTTGCGTACATTGGGTGGGCAGCTCCATTTTACTTCTACGGCGTGCTCGGCATTGTCTGGTATTTCTTCTGGTTGTGGTTGGTGTTTGAGAAACCCTGTAAACATCCAACAATCAGCCCTCAGGAGTTGCTGTACATCGAAAAGTCGATTGGACCTATGTCATCAGTGCCACCAAACTTTAAGACCACTCCGTGGAGGGACATTTTCACATCTATGCCTGTGTGGGCCATTGTTGTGGCCAATTTTTGTCGGTCCTGGACGTTCTACCTTCTTATCATCTCACAACCTACCTACTTTAAGGAGATATTCAAACTTAACGTCAGCGTGGTAAGGAAGAAGCCAATAATGGATAAATATGTGCTCGTTTAAATTCGGTCTTAATTACAAAAAAAAAGTGAATTACTTTCCCGTGCTTCTTTTAGTTGGGGACACTGTCGGCTCTGCCTCATTTGCTGATGACAATTATAGTGCCGCTTGGTGGGATTCTTGCTGATCATCTACGACGGAATAATATATTGACAACGACTCAGGTTCGTAAAATTTTCAACTGCGGGGGCTTCGGAATGGAGGCTGTATTTCTCCTTCTGGTAGCTGCAGCGAAGGATAACACTGGATTAGCAATTGTATCCTTAACACTAGCTGTCGGCTTTTCAGGATTCGCCATTTCAGGTTTGTATTGAGATATATGCGCCCAAATCATTGTATGTACTTGTGTGATTAGTTCTCACATGAAAACTCGATATCCTTCACAGGCTTCAATGTGAATCACCTTGATATTGCACCACGATATGCTGGTATATTGATGGGCATTTCAAACGGCGTGGGAACTCTCTCTGGGCTACTTTGTCCTATTGTTGTGGAGAAAATAACAACCCATGAGGTAAACATGCGTACTTTCTTCTCTAGTTTTAAATCTCATCTTTGAAATAAAATGCTAAAATCAACATGATTTCATTATAAATTCCAGACGAAAGAGGAATGGGAGACAGTGTTCATTATGGCAGCTCTAATTCATTTCTCTGGAGTAGCGTTCTATGCTCTCTTTGCATCTGGGGAACTGCAGTCATGGGCTGAACCTCCTCCAGATTACTACGATGAACCTGGCCCGAAGCAACAGGAAGTGAGAATGGAAACCACCGCTTTGAATGAGGTGAGCTAGAAATTTATTTGCAATTATATGTATTCCTTGTTGAAAACAATTCTTATAAGTAATCGTAAGTTACGATTCGTAACACTTGTTAATCATTGCTAACATTTATGTTTCACATAGGGCCCTGCGCAAGGATACCATGCCGCAGCGGGTCCTAATTTAAATGCATGGGGAGATCAGCCATACTCCTATGGATCCATGTCTGCCACCGGGCATATGCAGCTGGACCCCAAAAACGATTAAAGTAATATGAATCCGAAAGAAAGCATCAACCACTCTTCATATTCATTAAATAATCCCACACGTTACACGTTAACACCCAATTCTCAATCTCTTCACACCTCACCTAGTGCGATCATTATTTATCAACTTTTTTTTCTGGGCTATAATAGCAAAAGCACTAACGAACCCTGGAATCTTCCACTTTCACTAAGCCAAAAAAAAACTACGATATTTGATTGACAATATACCAACTTGTTTCCCGACTGTCTGATATTTGCCAACTACTTACACGGTAATCAAATCCTTATCCGTGTCCATCACAAGACAGGATAATTGTCCACAAACAGTTACGATCAGTCGTGCTATAAAAAATATATGTATGTATAATATGCTATCCATCTCTAATATTTGCTGACAATAATTCAATGCCAACCGCGAAAAAATTACTAGACGTATAAAGCAAGTAGTCGTAAAAAAGTACATAAATGTATGTATGTTATCAAAAAAAATATTAAGTAGTAGGATCCTTAGCACAATTCTAAGATCGTGTATATGACTTGAGAAAGAGAACAAGTCTGACACGGACCGAGCTAAAGATGCACAAAAAAAGCATCGATGGAGAGAATCAAAGAAAAAAATCGTCGTAGGAATGGTTCTATAAAATATTTTATGCTTGTGCTACCAGTTTCATCAATCAGTGTTTTGACAAATAAATGTTAGGGTTAGGGCTACATGTTACAAAAGAACATCACACTACAACCATAATATTGTGTATATTAGTTAAGCGTGAAAATAGTTACTACATGGATAAATGAGAGATTCTCAGTGTGTCACTCTTAATTCCATTCAATGTGTTAGGTCGGAAATGATTGCAATTTTTTGGTGTATTCTCAATTTGTGTGAACTTTGTTCCACAAATCTCCGATTTTCCAATCGACGTATTACCACGGAACGTACCAGTATTTCTTGAGATTATATTTGGAAGAAACCTCCGAAACGACAATAATGCCATGTTCCATGTTGTAGTGTGACAAAGAAAACTTGAAAAGCTGTGTGTGTCTGCTCGAATCCAAAAGGCCATCATGAGTGGTTTGGTTCTGAAAGGTGCAAAGGCGTGTGGCATTGACACGTAATCTAATTAGTAAGAGGGAAAGCGATAGTTGTACCATAGTATTCTTAAATAATTGCCGTAAGGTGTAATAAGTTGTATTTTTCCCCAATCAGCCAACTCTGTTTCATCATGGAGTAATGGGTGATAAAACGGGAGAAGGGTATAAAAAAAATTTCTTCGACTACCACGTTTATGCAACCGATTAATGATTAGGGAAAAAAAGTAATCAGTATGCTGTGCAGGAACATTTTTCTCTCGCCAACCTAAGATTACGTACTTGTACGTTCAAGTATAAAATTTAATATATATATTATTCGTGTGAGTCGTGGTCTTGGTGAATTTGTGTGCTATCCGTGTGCTGTGTACTGATGATTAGATTATGCATGCAAGACTGTGTGACGAGTGTCTGTCTGTGTGTGTGTGTGTGCCCCAGAGCAACTGGTTTTGACTGTTATATCGTTGTGGGCGGATGCTGAAATTGATGCTAAACAAGGGTTTCACTCATTTACCGTCTTCGCAGTTGAGGCGTGTGACTTGACTTCAGGTTTTTTTCTCTTTGTTTGCTTGTGGCTTCTGTGCCGACTGCCTTCATTTCTCAAGTGCTACCTTCCACATTATGTCGTGGAAGGGAACTTAAGAGGTGAGGAAACGGTTGATGGTTAGTTATTAGAAAACATGCAATTTGCTTCCATAACACGCATCAGCACAAGTGCGCCCATGTGCGTCCTGTTTCCCCCTCTCACTACTCGCTTTTTAGCTAAATACTTCTTACAGAAAAGTCTTAAGATGAAAAGAGTAAAACCCATTCCCGATTATCATTATCATCGGTCGGGGTTGGTGAGAAGTGAAAACTTTTTTTTTCGCAATTGACAGTATATGTTTTACATGCAAGCCCTGGAACTTGCGCATTAGATTATTGCGGTTGTAACTCACGTCAAGAGAGTTTCGCTCCGCTAATCAAAACAGTTGAACAGTTGTACATCATTATTTCACTTTTCATATATGTACTCTTCAAGACAACTTGATTTAAAGCGTAATTAATGTAATGATGATTAGAGGTTATCTATGGGGGTGGAACTGAAAAGAAAGAGAGGGCGAAAAAAGTATGCGAGTGGAAGAGGCAGTATCTCTCTGCACGGTTCAATTATTACAACTTGGCCAAGAATTGTAATAATCGAACCCAACGAGCCTTCCACTTAATTAGCAGCTATCGGACGTGAACTTATTTCCCTTCTCTCCTCTTTATTGCACAGTTAATCAACTTTTCGGTGTTTTACTGACTATTCTCTGTCTTCTCTCCTTGCCATTGGGGTCTACTACGTGCTTCGTCCTCTGTGGGAAATTTTCTCAAGCAAGAAGGTGGCAGCAGGAAAAGTGCACATATTATGCTAACAATAAAAATCCCATCAATCACACATAATATTTTACGTGTTGCTGGCCAACCTTCTCCGACAATAATTCGAGTGATTTGTAACTCGCACAATGGGAATGGAAACACATTTGGCGGTGTTACCTGAATGATAATGTGACAAGGAGGAGAACAAAAAATTACTTGCTTTTGATGATGATAATAATAACGTTTTTGATTAATTCCGGTTGATACTGTTGCAATTACAGAGATTTCTGGGGTGAATTATTACTATGCAGTAGTTATTAGTTTAGACGCTTAAGGCTGCACTATTCGGACGCACATTTATTGTTGTCACGGCGTTGTTCAGAATGAAATGCTTCATATATTTAACTTTATAATTGGTGCTGCTGCGTGTGAGTATCGGTGCTTATTTTTTTCGGTACGATTAAAAAGGAATACGTGTGTGTCTGATCGTGAGTGCATGCATATTGTACCGGAAGAATGTTGTAAGAATTTATAATAATTATTGAAGTAGTTGTGTAGCTCGATAGCCTATCCAAGAGATTCTTATGTATTGAACCCAAGTGCCTTAAACAGTGCCGAACAAACAAAATATTGCCGACAATATAGGGTTGAGGAAAGAGAGACGAAATGTTTCACTCCGTATCTCCATCTCACGCACTGCGTTTTTAATTAAAACAAAGTACCATGAATCATATTATTATGAACCTCACTCACTCAAAAAACCAATCAATATATCACAATATGGACAATACAAGCTAAATGACCTTAAATGAGATGTTTTAACGAAAGGTAGGAATGTATTCTCAAATGAAAAAAAATAAATTGTGAATACATTGTTACCCAGTCTTCTGCTACACTGAAACAATCACTAAATACGATTGATTCAGGTTGACAATTATCGCAAACTGTGCAGAACATGTTGAGCGCGGATCTCCTTGTCAATATAATTATCCGGAAGGGACCATATTTTAAGCAATGAATTGAAACCACGCACAGGTCTGGAATACTTCGATCTCTCTTTCTCTCTTCGCAAAAACAAAACCGAACAACTGTAAAATTATGTCCTTTCTATGGAACTAGGGTGCACTTCTTGATCCTCTCAAGAAGTGAATCCTGGAACATGTAACCTGGTTGTGGTGAGTATAATGAGATGGTTCCTCCTTCCGTCATAATTTTCTTCTTCGTCAACATAAAGTGGAGCAAGTTATGACGGAAGTTGAAACTTGAACACGCTGCCAGAAACGTAGTAGTTTATCGTGTGTACCACAAAACATGCGTAGAAAATATTTGATTAAACATTTCTATTCAGCTTTCAATCCGAGATAAGCAAGAGTTGAGTTAATGCATATAAATTTAGGAACTCACGAAGTTCTGCCTAACGCATACTTATACAAACTTTGTCAAGTGTTGTAGTTTTAGAGCTGGTGTGTTAACTTACAAAATTCAAACGTGTTAAGCAATTCAGTGTGGTATTTTAAATTAGAGAAATTATATGAATTAGGGATAGAAAAGATGAAGTTTACAAAAAAATACATCCATTTCTGTCAACTTCATATTTTACAATAAAAAATGGCCGGTGTGTGCATATTCACAATTGATAAGAGCCTGAAGTATGCAAATATGTATATGGTCACTGTCAAGTTGTTATTACGTAAAATAATTTTAGCTGAGGCGTCGATTTTCATCACGAATTCGATCAACCTCTCACAATTATGTCCCCCCTTTTTACGTGAATGTAGCCTCACTCAACCTTAGGAATAGCGTGTCTTTCACTTCATGAAAAAAATATGTCAACGCTATCGACTGTAAACAAGAATCAAAGAGTACAACTGTGCTACTTTCTATGCAACGTGAAATTAATTTAAACCAAATGTAAAATACATTATTGTA
Organism: Heteromurus nitidus; assembly: GCA_034687055.1. Lineage (NCBI taxonomy): Eukaryota > Metazoa > Arthropoda > Collembola > Entomobryomorpha > Entomobryidae > Heteromurus > Heteromurus nitidus. The sequence continues at coordinate 1,422 of JAQFZW010004114.1, read as the reverse complement.
TTGTTGTATTTGAAGAATGGAAGGAACACGCTACTTCACAATTGTAGCAAAAATGGTCATTGTAATTTTAGCGATTCATAGGTGATCAGTAGCATTGCAATGCAAACTTTTTTGCTTAGTACAAACAAAGGATTGCTAAATTGCTATTTCAGTAATTGGATTATCTTTTTAAAAAGTAAGCATGGTATAATAAGTATATGCATAAACTATGTTTTAGTAGAAACGGAAAACGAATTATTCGAGATTTAGTGAGTTTAGTAAGAGAAAAACTTGTATATTGCATGTTGTCGTTTTGTGTCAATCGTGTTTCGAAATAGGTATTTGTGATTCGTTGCAGAAAGTGTCTGCATGGTTTACGAGTAGTAGAATTAAATGCGAAAGTTTGACTATTTAGAATAGGAAAATATTCAGAAAGGTTAACAGTAGTCGTTTTTAACGGTTTTATTTTAGTGTTGAGGAAAACGTGTATGATAATTAGTAGTACTTTTAGATTCTTCCTTTCAACCAGTTTATGAATACGTAAAGGTATGCCATATTAACATACATTAACTCAGTTTCCGATCGTGTCAAGAACCATCAGCGTTCAATTGGCTAAACTAGTTTATTTCGAGATATATAAGTAGTTTTCCGATACGTACGGTATGTTGCAGAAGTCTATAAAAAGTTCGAATGGTTGTTTATTTAAAAAATGACACTTAATTGTAAGTTTAAAATGTACATGGTTTTGATAAGGAAATATGTATGATTTGTCTGTATGTAAATGCTTGAGTTGGGGAAGCACACATAATTATTGTCAATTTGATTTCGTCCCTTGTCGAATCCAATTCTCAACTTGGTTGTGGTCAGTTTGGTATAATCTCAACTACATATTTTATTATTGAAGTCATGTGATGTTGATTAAAGTAATTGTTTTTCTAAAATACACAGTGCTGATTTTATATTCACCCTCTCTATTCAATTTACAAAAGCATGACATAACAAAAGTTGGAGCCACACTGCGACTGCCAATATTTATAATTTAAGTTGTGTAAATTCGGAAATTTATGAAGTGACCGGTAGTTGAACCAGAGGAAACAAATCTAATTACAACTTTCCAGATGCCGCATTGCTTGAGTAAACGTCGACGTAGATTTGGTTCTGCATAATCTTCATCCGTCCTACCGATATGTCGGCAGATCTGCTCTTTCCCTTCTTGACACGCGAACAAATCGAGGCAGTAATGGTAAAGAGCGTCTTGCAAAACAGGTCGTACCTCCTTGAATGGATGGCGCTTTATCCTTTGATCTGCAAAATAAACCAACGCCTGACTGATTACGGATGACTGAATAAACCTGACCACCACTTATTTCGTTTATTCACAAACATCGCGTATGTAAAAGTAGTCAGAAGTTTACCAGTGCACTCTATTGATCTCTTGATGCA
>JAQFZW010004113.1:0-11057 GCA_034687055.1 Heteromurus nitidus | reverse complement strand
GACTTTCACTGGCGCAAGGACTGAAACGAGTTCCGAAAAAAGGTGAATGTGTTAGCGCATAACAATCGTAGATGAGGAATGGTATGCGATTAATTTTTGTAGCACTCACTGTTTATAATTTCCTGGATTTGCGTGATATCCAAATCGGAAAGAGTAAACTTTTCACCAAGATCTATCATTGCCTTTTGAATGGAATCTTTCAGGTCCATGAATCTTTCAAGCATTAGCAGCAGACTATTCCATCTTGTTCGAGTATCAAGTATGAGGTTCGCCTTGTTTAAGGAGTGAGTATCCAGGACTTCTTTTTTCTTGGGAGAAAGTCGAAAAATTTTCACAATTGTCCGAATTTTCATCACAATTTCCTCCAGACTGGCTTCGTATGGCAATATATCGTCGTTCTCGATATCGTCAGGTTCAGAATCAGTGAATGCGAATGCGAATGCTCCTTCCGAATCCTCCAAATTGGGCTCCTCAGAAGTTGTCACTTGATTCCGTGGTGCGTTGGTCTTGTCATATAGAACATCAATGACAGCCAAGTGAACACCATGTGCGAAACACAACTGCTGCTTTCTCCCACTGAGAACGCCGAATCTCTTCATCACACTAGCTCCGTCAGTGGCGACTGCAAAGACGTGATTTTCGAGATTAATCTCAAATTCCCCCAACTTTGATTCAAGTAACTCTAAACACGCCACTGATGTACACGATCCTGAAATACGAGCAAGTCCGAGATTCCAAAATTGATTAGAGGAATAAACTGTAACGTTCATGTATCTTCGGTTGGCCACTGAAGTCCACTCATCTATAGACACACTCAATTTCTTCCCTAGACTTGTCAGTTTCTTTAATGCGGCGATGGTGCCAATTTTCTTTTCTTCGTAGCATTTAAGGGTCATGTCCCTAATGGTATTTGGAGAAGATGGTAGCCGTTGTTTCATTGAATTTTCGTACATATACTTCAAAGCTGCAGACTTGGCAATTGTGTTGAATGGAATCCCGTCTGTCACCAGTTTGCTGATTAATTCCTCCGGTTTTAACGTGACCTTTGGAGGACTTGTCTCTGATAGATTTTAGGAAAAGGATAAGGAAAGGATTCCAATCAGTTTTGGTTAGCACCACACGCACAATCAAAAGCAAATCTCAATCCATCACAATTAAATACCTAAAACCTGACATCCGTGAACGTGGATATTATGCTGATTGAGGTGACTGAGCAAACCCGTGGTAGCCCCTTTCGTTGTCTTCACTGTTTTTGAGCATATTTTACAATCCGCAGTACATCCATCTTCACTCGGAACAAAATATTCCCATGCTAAGGAAGTACGCTTCCGTTTGGGACCACGTACGTCGTCCATTACGAGCAGGGGATGAAAATATGGCGTAAAATGATAAACTCATGCAATGACAGAGGTCAGTAAATAGCAGAACTATTATTATTTTGAACGTGCGCTTCTAGTTTCAGATTACGTACATGTGGTTTTTCGAAATTAAATTCTTTCATGAAAATTTCATGAAAATTGAACAAAAAAATACATTGTTATTGACTGTCAACAAAATCCTTGGCAACAATTTCATGAAATTTCATGAAAACATCGTATCGCGTGCAAACACTAGAAATTGTAAGAATGAGCTACTTAACAAAAATCTGAACAACCTGGTGCGAAATGTGGAGTGGTATGGTCGAGCTATTCAAGATTTTAAAGAGAAAGGAAATCCCAATGTTGATTGATTGCTTCAGATCCAGATTGTATGCACAGGCATAAGCCGACAAAATTAGAAAGTAAATACCAGCAACCACAAATTATGGTGGTGGTTTTTTATATAATTGCTCTCGTGGAAGTAAGTGTTGCTTTATAGTAAGTAATCTGCAAACTGTCCACATCAGACGTGCCTGGCACATGTATTTATTATCCTTTCTTTATGTAAGTCAATATGTTCGGTTCGGAAACATGGTAGCGTTGTCGTGATATGCGTAGTAAGGTTACGTCCTTGGCAAGTCTTTGAAATTGAAACTTATGTCCAGCCGTGATTGCATCGAATTATTATGAAAGTGATCAAAATAGATTGTAATCACGACCTTATAGATACATTCTGGCACGATCTGACCACTTCATTCTCATGATCATATATCATGATCCTCCTCAACTCGAACTAGACATACTTCTTTAATTGTATCACGAGAAATTCCAATGTTCTCTTAAAAACACTTCACATATTCCTAACATCAATTCAGATTGAGAGTGGGAAAGCTATATAATCATTTTCCGAAATTATATTTAGTAATTTCGTGGTTATATGTATTCTGTGCGGTATAAATATTGATTTTAACATTTTCGTGTATTAGAAATGCCACGGAAGTTTCATGGTTCTAGTTTCCTGTACATAGCATATTTTGCAATTTTTGGAAAATTGCAAATCTAAATTAGAACACACGAAGAATATTTGTATGCCTTCGAATGCCCAGCAGGTGTTCGTTTCCAATTAATAGTCGTATCATTCCGGAAATAGGTAGTTTTCCATGTAGTAGCGAATGTAGCAGGTCAATTTATTAATTACGTTATCATGTATTAATCTGTAACCTAGAAAAAAACTCGTGGAAAAGTAAATTGTTCATGTTTGAACTTCAGCGAGGTCATGTAACGTCTGGTCTCGCTAGGTTCGTGGTAGCGCTGTATGCATGCATGAATGAAAAGCTAGCCCTGACATTGACATTGTTGATCAGTTCACATTCACACTCATCCATAATCCATGCAATGTGCATCAATATTGAGAACTTCCAACTGGGATTTGCGAAATTTGCAATTGGCAAGCATTAATACCGTCAGCCTAAACGCTTTTCCTTTCTTTGCGTATTATTCAGTTAAAGAATGATAACCATAAATTAGGAAGTGACAACATGACAAAAATGTCTAGAACATATCCGTTGTGTGATGCGCGTGCATAGATCACGAAACAGTAGGCTTGAATGCAAGTAAAGTACCTATTTGGGAACACATGCAGCGTCAGCAGAAGTCTACGCAGACTTATGCGCGGATTCATATATGCAGGTAACATGTTATCCATAACATCAATCACGGCCAGTGACCATACCGCCGCGGATATGACGCCATTCGAGGTATCCAGTTTTTCCCAGTATTTTGTCGTCTGCACCGCTGCAAGCGAGTCTTGAATCTTGAAGTGAGACGCAGAAGGGGAAATTATGTGGTTTCTCATGCATATTGCACCAGTACCAATTGAAATCATGAATGAATGCCCAGAATGACTTCTGAAAAAGAATTAAGAATGTGGATAAAAGGTGACGTTACTACCGTACAAAAGGGGTATGATGGCGTCTCGGCCCTCTCGGCCATTTTATTTATATCATTAAAGCTGTCACTCACTAATTCCTGATGCTGACGTAACAATATAATCCTTATATAGCTCGGCGCTTTGATTTCATAATTATGATATCACCTCTCTGCATTCACAATTGCTTTGTCATTCCGAAGTCTCATCGTCTTTCAACACATTACATGACTATTTTTACTTGCATTGTTGCACGCATAACTTTTTGATTGCAAAAATAAGATGATCGGGATTCCTACAGGTCAAAATAATCCCTTCCTTACCTGGATTTATCCGGAATAAATTGGCACATTTCTGGATACAACTCACTTTCGAGTGATAAGTCAAGCTATAAATAGTTCGTCACGGTCGAAGAACCATTGTACCTCTGAAGATCATGCCCGTATGCCCATGAATGATCATGTTATTTTTTATTCATTTCGAAAACATGGATTATGCAATCCATAAAAACTGCATTACCCTAAAATCCTTTTTGAAGAGGTGGGACGTGGCCACTCCAGCACTAATCCATTTTCGAATGGTTTGTCAAGAACTTAGCTGGTCCGGCACTCAATTGAATATCCAAAAAGCATCAGGTACGCTATCGCCAAATGCCAACTATGAATCATCGTAAGCACCTTATTCCAACGTTCCTGGAATGATGCATCACTCACCAAATTCCGCATATTCATGTGCATTTATCCATGATCGAGAGAGTGATAAAGAGGCGGACCAAGATTTATGCAGCTACATTTTCTCACCAATTTAAGTGAATTTTATATTAGGTGCATCCTGTTTACTTTGCTTATAACAAAAGTTTCTGCATTTTCTACAAAAAAAGTATTGACTGATTGTATAATTTTTTTTACCATGTCCAAAGAATGGGGAAAAACTTGAACTAAACTAAACTTCGTATCGTTTCTAGATCCACGTGTCAGGGAACTAGTAGACCGTTTTGCGTTTTGGGTGCTTAAAAATATTAGTTATAAAGATACTAATTCTAGATCATAGGCGTGGTCATTTTTGGGGAGCTGAAATTATAAAAGTTCCGATTTGTAGAGTGTTGTTATCATTTGATAATTAATATTTAATACATGAATAAAATAAAATATATTGGATGCATGAAGTGCATTAGTTTCGTATGCAAAATTAGAAATCGGCCACATTTAATTTTAATAGAATAAATACAAGTTTCTGATTATCCAACTATTTTGCAAATTTCGCTTAAAATCTGGAATCATTGTAACGCGCACTGTGGCACGCGTCATACAACGCTAAACAAGAAACATCCAGATATTTCTGGTAGGAAAAGTGGTTTTTGATGTTTGGCCATGATCGTCGAGTTGACACTTTTACAAATAAACTTGTTCGTACGTTTGTTGACCGTATTGTTTATATAGTCTTCTTAAATTATTGACCATTTTTACTTGTCACGTACTTCAGTCCTCACGTCACACGTCCTCAGAAAATAAAAAGAGGACGTGTTTTTTTCAACTTTGTATGTACTACCACGGAGTAGTTAACTAATGTTAATGTTATGATAGTTTATATGTCTACTCCGTGTGTACTACCATCATAATGTGCGTTAAAATCTTTACGATTCATAATATAATGTTTACAATCAATGTGATCCTTATCCCTTGTTTGATTTTGCTGTGTATCTATGCTCGAATGAAACTAGTATTTCACAAGAAAATCCCAACTTTCAACAGTGTCAGGAAGGAATATTTCTAGTTTTCCTTTATTTAGGAACTGGCTTTCCAAGAAATTTGTTCAGGTTAAACCATTTCTAGCTGCTTCTAACTGGAAGAAAATGACATTGGCACATCAAACACGTGGAAAGGAACTCATAATGCGCTTTTTGGGGCATCATAATTCATAATCCAACAGGATAAAAACGCTTATCAATATCAGTACCTATGTACGCATTAATTGTATCCATTTCAGGCAGATTCTCATCGTACATGTTGCGAAAGGTTAGGTGCATGCAATAACCATTAAAGACAAAAACTTGATTTGATCATGGCATTAATGCAGATGCAGATCCAGCTTCATCATTTTACTATTTGCAACAATTTATGTAGGTCTATTCCACTCATGACTTCATTATACTTCAAACCACACATATTTTCGAAATCTTGTTTTTAGAAAGAGGATAGAAGCTACTGCACGATGCACGGATACCCATTACTACAAGGTGTTTATTACATTTTCGAGTATGACGATTTCTTTGTTATGCAGATATACAGAGAATGAGAGAATATTCACGTTTGAGTATACGTCAAGGTTTTTTATCTGATTTTGTATGCAAGTGTTGAACTCTCGGCTGTTCTTTTCTTGTAACAACATATTTTTAGAATCGAGCATTGTGTACAAGCAAACACACATCAGAGCGAAGTAATAAATTGGAACTTATTGCTAGATGCACAAGTTTATGCGAGGTGGGTCAAGGTACCAACCAGTTAATGATACGTTTACCTGGAATTATGATTTCCTGTTTTCCTTATGCCAAGTATAGCGGAGAATTTCGATATGGGATCCTGGTGATGAATGCTTGTTTCTGGTTTCGTGTGGTTTACTTGGTAAAGAATGTATTTTTGCTCACTTTGAAAACTAGCTTGTCACGACTTGGCTTAGAGAAGTTTTCAAAAGGTTAATCTGAAGGAGAGTATGGTTAACAAAAGATGCTAGTATGAAGGTTTCTGAAAATAACGTAAATCGAAAAAGTTCAACGAAACCTAGATAATGAAATTATGTGCATGAATCATAAATATTTCTGCACCGAACTAGATTTCATTTGTTATTTCTACGGACAACTTTTCTCCTTTGTGTGTTTTGTGCTGTGAAGGGCGAAGCCTAAAGGCACGGGATTTCCCAGCCAGTTTTCAATATTTTAATGACTTTTTTATATGTGTAGGTACTTCAGGTTCAGGTACAATGGACACGCCATTTTATGCTCGTCATTTTCACTACTTCACTTTAGTACATGTATGTCCATTGATCTGATTGATATATGCTCGTCATGGCTCACACGCATTTTACTATTTTTCTTTGGATTTGGACAATCTATACTGCTTTCCATGAAAAGCTGGATCTATCTAAAACTCGTATTTTATTTGTCCCTTTATCTACGAGATTTCTTGATAAATCTCAAAAGCGACTTTTCCAAGTACTTGTCGGCTTCGTGTGAGCACGTGATCACATGCTGACAGGGAGAAAGGGTCAGGGGGCACATGAACCATCGTAAAAATTTGAAGTACTTTCAATCAGCACGCGTAACCTCCAATAAAATGAATGATTTAGTGCGTCAATCTCAATTTATTCTTGTGGATGAAGTATATAATGCGGAATGCTGTAACACAAAGGGCGTGAAGCGTCGAAAGGTCGATTTGTTTTTAAAAAAGTGCAACCAAGTATTACAAGCATTAAGAAAAGGATTTAAACATGTAGTTAAAGTAATCCATGCGGTGATTATATAAATCACAATGCGCAAACACGGAAATATATATCCTCTCGTGCAAATAACATAACTTCATCCCATTTCCGTTATCTCTTCCAGCAAAAGGATCATAAAATGTGCATACATTTTTACATAACTACACTTACAATTAAGTGGACTGTGCACTGCTTTGAGACTGAAAAGCAATAATTATACAAGGTCAGTCAAACACAATAAGCGTCCAGCGCGTTGTTCCCATGCTTTGAACTTGAACCATAATTGTGTAACTTGTTTTCTTCGCAAACAATATATTTCGACTGCAGACATCTTCGTTGACGCTTTCAAGTTCAAAGTCTACAAATGAAGCATAATAATATCCTATATCGTCGGCAGACGGACTTGCCGAAGGAGGTTTTATCTTTATTTTAGGCGACTCTTGTTTTGCACATATAGCATGGATTTTCATGGATTTTAATTGTTCTGAATTTTACGCAGTATTTGTGCTCTGTAATGTATGCTCTCATTAGCAAATTGTAGAGATTTGTTAAAATATTACACTTGATAAATTATGGTTTTTAGATTGGCATGACCCTTGTCTGAAATCCATGCTTTATTTCTCACACTGGTGTAGAGATAAACTGGATTTTTCATAACTTACGAGAAAATAGGATGTAAAATATATGGTGAAACTTGGGTTCCCATTTCCCACACAAATGGTTTACTATCAATGTTTCAAATCGCTAGAACCACGAGTCAAGACCGGTTCTACTGTTATCAACCATATCCTTAAAGTTTTAAAATGCATTGCAGTAGCAGCGCAAGATATAAAAAATGCATATTTATCGACGGGGTTTTCTGCGCTAAACTTTGACGCAGTAATTATTGGTAGTACGCCAGCCTTACTTAATACTTGGTAGATCTATATAGGTGCCTATTAATTATTGTTTACATTTTCGTTTCCAATGTTCTTCGGAGCATGATGGGAACAGTAGGAATATGACGGGAAATTTTTTAGCAAAAAAAAACCACTTGTTGCGGATAGCACTTTGCGGCGAAATGTCGGAACCTGGAATCACATAAATATTATAACATGGTCTACCTACATCTATATATATAAAAGGCATTTTCCTTCTGTATGTCACTTATGCATTTCTCTGCCTCTTATCCGATTGACACGAAATTTGGTACACATAAGTAATTCGACAAGGCGGATGTTATAGGCTACTTTGCAAAATAATATTTTCATGTCTAAAATTCGGTCAAAAACCCCCACTGCCAAATGTCAATTTTTCCATACTTTGACCATTTCACCTGAAAATTGGCATACACCTTACACCACCCACCACTAATGTGTGTACAAAATTTCAGCCGAATCAGTCAAGGCGTTTTGAAGATATTGGGTTTTGAATTTTTGTGGCTTTCAAAGGCCATGGCATGGTTATCTATATATATAAACGGCGAGACGAGTGAACAAGAACGTGTTAACGAATGCATAATGGAAGGTACAAATGTTTTTTTTTCTTGCGAGTTAAGGCAAATTTAACCGCAATTGGTAACTCAACTGCTGCTGATCAATTAAATGCATATCCGAATGCATCTGAGCGGTGAAAATACGTTCGACAATGCAAGAGAATTCAGTTGAGTTGCTTTTGACTGCAATGGCATTGTAATCTCTATATATAAAACTCATTATCCTTCTGTCTGTATGTCTGTCTGTCACTTATGCATTTCTGTACCTCTTACTCGATTGACATGAAATTTGGTACACATATGTAATTCGACAAGGCGGATGTTATAGGCTACTTTTCGAAACAATATTTTCATGTTTAAGATCCGATCGGGCCAAAAAATACTTAATTTCGGCATAGTTTGAGCGTTTCTTCTGAAACTTGACATACGCCTTACACCACCCAACACCAATGTGTGTACAAAATTTCAGCCGAATCTGTCAAGCCGTTTTGAAAATATGGCGTTTTTAACTTTTGTTGCTTTCGACGGTCATGGACACCAGCTAATCTTCTTCTTCTATATATATAAAACTCATTTCCCTTCTTTATGTTTGTCTGTCTGTATGTATGTTATTTATGCATTTCTGTGTCTCTTATTCGATTGACACGAAATTTGGCACACATATGTAATTCGTCAAGGCAAAGGTTATAGGCTACTTTTCGAAACAATATTTTCATGTTTAAGACCGGATCGGGACAAAAAACCTTAATTTTTGGTATACTTTGACCGATTCCCCTGAAACTTGGCATACACCTTACAACACCTACCACTAATGTGTGTACAAAATTTCAGCCGAATCGGCCAAGGCGTTTGAAAGATATGGAATTTTGAATTTTTGTTGCCTTTGACGGCCATGGACACAAGCTAATATACTATATAACTGGAGAATATTCGGATTTCCAATCCATGAAGTACATCCTATAGTGGTACATCTAAGTGTCCCAGTCTCAGCCCTTCTACCACTTTAAAACTTTGGAATAATGAGTGATGTTATGACTTCAGTATAATGCAAGAAGTAGGCATCCAAATTTCGAAATCTATTTTATCATTATGTTATCATTACATCCAGGGTTTGGGAGCTACAAAGATGCGTAGAAAGTAGAAGCGACAAGAATCTCGCAGATTCCATATATTGTACTAGAAACATGTTACGATTCTGTGGAAATGCTACCTTACGTTTATGAGAAAGAGCCACGTTAAAATCCGGATCAACTGATTGAATACAAGGCATTCTGGAAAATGTTAACGGAAGTAGTCGTGGGATATTCTTTATGGATGCACCTGGTGGTACTGGAAAAATATGCCAAAAGCCAATTTCGGCATACTTTGACCATTTCAACTAATACTTGGCATGCACCTTACAACACCCACCACCCATGTGTGTACAAAATTTCAGCCGAATCGGTCAACGCGTTTTGAAGATATTTGGTTTTGAAATTTTGTTGCCTTTGACAGCCATGGCATGGTTATCTTCTATAAAGATGGAACGGCAAACAACTCCCACTGGAAAATGCCAATTTCGGCATACTTTGACCATTTTACCTGATACTTGGCATATACCTTACACCACCAACCAATAATGGGTGTACAAAATTTCAGCTGAATCGGTCAAGGCGTTTTGAAGATATGGCTTTTTGAATTTTTTGCATGGTTATCTTCTATACAGATGGAACTCCTGACCTCTTTATAACATTCATCTGTAATCCTAATTGGACAGAAATTATGGAGAAGTATTGCCAATTAACAATTACCAGGTAGAAGGTTGCTAAACTGGTGGATATAATCAAAAAGTATGCAATCTTCGGAAAAACAACATGCTTCCTATATTCAATTGAGTTGGAACTACGGGGATTATGGCAAGCTCATATGGTGCTAAGGCTGGTTGAAAAAAATCATTCCTGTAATGTGGATAAAGTTATTTCTGCTGAACTGCCAGACCCTGATCTCAATCTTTTCGAAATCGTTAAAAAGCATGTGGTACATGGACCGTATGGCCATTTAAACCCAACTTCAATTTCCAGTTTAAAGTCTGGGCGAGATATGTTATTCCACTATAAATGTGCCGTAACAAAGTGTAAAGTAGTACCCATCCAAGCTCAGTTATTGCAGCCAATCTTTTCAAAGAGAGAAGAACTGCTCAATAGTTATTCAAGTTTCCGCTGAATATGGTCCACTGGGAGGATCCATTATGTAACATCTCAAAAGGATGTAATAGGGACGGAATATTCTCTCATTATATGGGACGAGTGAACAATGGCTCACAGAAAAGGTTGTTCTTTCTGGCGACTTTAGGCTAACTTTAGTAACTCAATGTCTGAAAGCATCCAAGCGGTTGAAATTGGTTCGCCAATGCAAGCTATCAATCAACATGAGAGCTCAGTTGAGTGCTGAATCGGAATCGGAATTGTTTTCACAAAATTTGTTAAAATTGGAAGAGGGGGAACTTCCTGCAGAAGATCATGATTTGGTAGAATTGACCTGTGGATTCGTATCAGGTGTCGACACTTCAGACGAACTTACAAGCTGAACATTTCCTGATATGGAACCTAATTTCGGAATCAATGAGTGGCTTAGGGAAAGGTCAATTCTGGCGTCAACTAACGAATCCGTTAATTATAACAATTTACAAATCCAATGCAAAATCTCGGGTGATATATTTTAATTTTTTTGCCTCGGTTATGGATCCAGAGCAAGTTGTGTTTTCATTTAACGTGTATTTATTTGTAACGATAATCAATAATGTCAGAGGCGTGTGTGCTGCTAGAAATTCCTTTTTCCCCCGTAC
>JAQFZW010004112.1:0-11057 GCA_034687055.1 Heteromurus nitidus | reverse complement strand
TGTCGTGTTTGTTGTCTATATTGTACTAGAATCTTACCATAACTAAAAATCTGGAAGATGCGATCAATTCGCGGATTTCCTGTGAAAGAATTATGGCCAAATTCATGAGAAAGCCACAGGGCCTGACCTCCGGCGAGGGTCATCAGGAGCACACTTATAATTCTAAAGATCAGGGACATTTGTCCCAAACAGTATGACATTGCAAGGCCACAGCAAAACATGATAAGGCTTTGAAACATTCTTTTGAAAACAAGTTGGGGATTGGGATCCATGAGTCCGTCGGCTTCTATTTCTGCTGCCAAGGCCAGAAAATCTCGGGTCAGCTCATCGTGTCTTGCCTTTGTTTCGGGATTAAACCCAACTGAAATACACACAACATAAACGGAAAACATGTATATAGCTTGCAGTGAAAACAGTCAGCACCTCATACTTAATAACCTTGCTTTCACTCCGAATGCATATACTTATTCTGCTTGTATGTAAATCAACTATTGCATTCTCATGAGTGACAAACTTACTTTCTTCATCTGTGGCTAGTCTCCTTTTCAGACCCTTCATTCTGGCAAGGACTGTTTTGAATGAGCGGTAATGAAACTGTTGAATGGCAATTGTGGCGTCCTCCCCACTTTCTGCATACAATTCTATAATATTCCCTCCCGGGTGACGCTTAATAAAATCCGTCACATCATAAAAGTAGCCGTCGTATAGTACTTCCACTCTTTTCTCTCTGGGGGGGGGAGTCTCTACGATGTTTGGGGCAATGTCGACGAGTCGTTTACGGAATGTGGTTTCCACATTGTTGTTGCTATCACCCTCTCCTTCTGGAGTAGCACCCACGACCACATTGTCGTGACGTGTCAACTCGCAGACTTCTTCGCCTTCCTTTGGACCCGGACTCATTTTGAATCACCAACAACGGTTGACGCTGGCAGTCAGTTCAACTTAACTTACTCGAAATCGTTGGACTTGAGGACGCTACAATTTCACTTCTGATTCACGACTGATGATGCCGCAGTTCCTTTTATATACCTACAACTCGAAGTCACTCCTCGTTAAAGCTGGGAGGAGTCGAGTATCAGTCCACTTGCATTCCTTCCATTTTAGTGTTGCTTGCAAATATGGAAATGAGGTATGAATCGACACATTATGTGTATTCGATATGTACCTTAGTGATCTTTGGCCATATAGCTCGAGTTTTACATCTGTTCACAATGCACAACTATGATTTGTATAAATAAACTTAACCACAACGAATAAATGCGATCTAGGAGCTGTCACTTAACGATCGGACATTTTATTGATCTTCCTTACAAGATTAAAACAATATTCAACTACTATCAAGATAATACTATGAAGCCCATAAAATCATTGTTAATGGCGGATCAACTCGAGCAAGAACAAGACCAGAACTGTAGCAACGTAATTTTTCGTGGGGGGTACAAAAAATGGGGGGGGGTTGGTATGGAAGGTTGGAACAGTTAAGTCGCAAATGTAGCGCTTTATTCACAGCATCGCTAATTCGCAAAAACTGGAGCAACAACTATAATACTAGCTTAAATAAACAGGTTTCGAATAACGTCGGGGATAGCTATATTTCATCTGCAAGAGTAATGGCTTAAAGCGCAGTTGTTGATGGAACTTATTTCGTAGGCAAATCTCATATTAGAACACTTGGATCCAGCGTGCATTTCTTATATTTTCTAGCGATTGTCGAAATTTTGAAAACATTTTCAGTTTTTTAAACTCTTATTTCATTTTTAAATCTCGATTGTATTTCCTAGGAAAGTGCGGGTTCTATTTTCTGCGCACACTCTCGGGCTGTCTCATAAATAATTAAATCCAATACGAGAAACCATAAATTCAGATCTGCCTTCAGAAATATCTCGTTTTTATATACTCATTTTTTGACCGGCAAATTAGAAAATTTTGGACGATTTTCAGAAACATGAGGGGTGCAAACGCTGTAACCCTTCTGGTCGAGTTGAGGGGGCACAATCGTGCAATGCCCCCCGTTTCCGACGGGCCTGAACCAAGTTGCATTGCACTGATTACTCTAAACGTACTACTTTCCACAATTACATGCGAAATTGCGAAGATGTTAAGTCAATATAATTAAATATATACGTATGACGCTGTGTTCATGTCAGTTTTCATGTCTGAAATTACCTATTAAATTAATGAACCGAAACAAGCGTCGATATAATTTTAATTGTTTAATAGTCACAGCTCACAGGCTCTGCAACATTCAACTTCATCTTTGTATTCATCGCAGGGCATGTGTAATTTGCACAACATTGTTTAATGTGCAGACAGTGCATTCTGAATTACTTGTTCAATAGACGCATGCTCTCCAACATGGGCAGACATAGCATCATAATGAAATAACTCAATTTAATCTTCTGTTATGCATCACAATACATGTGCCAATTGTGAAACCCTGTAACCTGCAGACAATATATTCTGAATTACTTGTTCAATAGACACATGCTCTCCAACGTGGCCAGACATAGGATTGTAATGAAATGTATTAAAGTTAATCTTCGTAGTGCATCGTAGTGCAATGTGCAACAAGCGCCAGTGTACAGTACACTTTTAATTACTTGTTCAATGGCCACATGCTCTCCAATATGGGCAGAGACAGCGTAATGACTCAACTTCATCTTCTTAAACATTCTAGTGAATTATGCACAATATTAATGTGCATGCATTATTGCAACACAATTTGCAATGTCCATAGTCCATACAGTGCACAATGCAAACTGAATTACTTGTTCAATAGCGAGAACAGTGATCTCCGAGACCTTTGGGGATTCGCAATCATTTATCTATCCCCAACCGTCAATAGAACTACAATATATTTTGCTAAAACATTAAATCTGCACACATCTCTACAAATATTGGGAACTTCGTTCAGTCATTAAATGCTCTAAGGGTGTGTGCAAATTCGCAAGTATTTATGTGTGTGTATATACGTAGAATACGAATACAAAGCTGGCTTGAATTTAAACCCTGAGATGTACAAATGACAGCACCTGTCTGTAATTGTCAATTAGCCAGCGTTCCTAAGCTAAATTCATAGATAGTTCTAGCTGGTAACTTACTTCATCCCAGCCTGGCGCAACTTCCAAGTATTTCGTCATTGAAATTGATACGGTCAGCGGTATCTACCTTCTAACATGCCACTAATTTGGATACAGTGTTCAACGAAACATCTATCGCATTCTAACAATGACATGATTTGTGAGTTTCCTAAAGGCGAACCGATTACATGATAAATTGTTCTAAAAATAGTTGGTTCTGTCTACACTACTAATCTTACTATTAGTTAAAAGATGAATCGATAAAGCGCTGGGCTGAAACATGGGTTTATTTTGCATCAATGGTTTATGCTTGACTTCACAGCATTGACCATGGAATGAAACAAAGCATGACTTCAAGTTGCAAGCAAAGTTAAATCCTAAACACGAAAAAATCCAAATCCTCGTTCACATACTCGTTGATATTAAAATGACAGTGTGTTATGGTTGAGCTTATGTAGGAACACTCGTGCGGATTAAATTCTACGATTCGACAACTTGCATAAATGAGTTCCGGTTTTTGGAGTATTCTAATAAGACATGGATAACCAATAAAAAAAACTTCCGTTGTAGAGAGGCTAGCGCCCAAGCGGATACCGATACAAGTCTTGCGAAACTTATCAAACATTTAAGATCAAAATGGATGACGATGGTCGCTTCATCGCGTCTAAATTCGTTTATTTTTTATAGCTAACCAGCCTTTCAAAAAGATAAATGTATTTGATATATTTTTTGGCAATTATCGTATGTGTTTCTATATGCCATAATATGCATAATTATAATGTCAATAATTAAACGAAGTGAGTATATTCACTTGCAAATCTACATTTCGTTAAAAACTGTGACCAGAACGCGAAACCAAAATGAATTGCCACACAATTTGTTGACTGCGATCCATTTCTGTAGATTTCTAACGTATCGAGATAAAACAGTTATACAATTAGGTATCATTCTACGCATCATTCTTCATTATATATTGTTTGAGCTGAGTCACTCGATATTCTGTAGTCGTCAGCTATGCTTGCTAGTTTGCTGCCATGTTTTTCATGGTATTCATTCATATTGCTTCTAGCACTAGCATATCTCATATCTCCACTGATTTTATTAATCTTAATGTGACAGGTTGGGCGATAATTGAAGATACAACGTAGCATGAGGGTTTGTTAAACGATTAGTGGATTCAAGTAATAAAGAAGCATCACTACAGTCGCATCTCGTGGTTTGGTCTGTACTCAACTCAATGTTGTTGCTTTTTCATATAATTCTATTATTACACAACGGACCTGGACCTACACGAAGACGGTGAAAAGTGTGAAATATGACAAGATATGAGACTTTATAGCTTCAAGAATGTAGTGCTGCTGCTCTTCAAAACGACACAATAAAAGTAAATGAAGTGTATATACATAAAGCGGAAGATATGCGCCGGGAACTTGCAGTGAAGTGAACATCGAAGACATCCATGCGAGAATATCACTTTCTCCCGTTTTTGTATATTATATTTATATATATTCACATTATACAATTCTCTTCCCTTTGCAAGCGCGAGCAGAGAATACCCCCTCATTAAAAGTTCCATTTAGTTCCATATCTTCCTCTCTCTCTCTTTTTTTCGTCAAGAGACTTCTCTCGTGACAAGACATTATTCTAGTCGGCTGCTGCGTGCTCAGTTTTGAGCTATTCAGTCTGAAAATCCTTCTTTGAACATTCTCCCTCGAGCTTTTTCTCTCCGTGTTCTAAGTATACTTTAAGAAAAAGACGCTCATGGACTGAGCTTGGAATTGAATCCACGGAATTATATGGCTGAGCATCCTCCTTCTCTCTCTTCCGTATAGCCACAAGTTTCTAGAAGAAGTGTGTAATGTAATACTACGCTTTCTCTACGCATCTCTCTGGAAGCAGTTGTTCTAATGATGTATATTAGGCGTACCACGATGGAGAGGGTACATAATATGTGACTTCCCAACGTTGTGGAATGAATGCGAGGGAAAGCTTGGAGAAAGTTTATGTGCGAAAAGAAAAGAAGCACACGCTCTAAAAGCAGTAGACAGAGTGTTGCTATTCAAGCAACATTGGACGAAGCCACGCAGTCGCTCAGTTGAAGTCTATGTATGTATGTTTGCTACTTTTCCTCTCCGGAAATGCTTCGAGAAGCAAGTTCTATTCTGTGGAAAATTCCACTTGAAGTATAGTGTAGGTATGTACAAACACTCTCGCAGAAACAGAATATGGTTATCCAGTTACAAAGGGCTTAGGGCAGCTGAATGAAACTATATAGCCTGTAAGCATGAGCATAATATAGAGAAGGAGAAGAGCAGCAAGAAGATACTTCCGCTTCCTCATTAAGCCATCAAACTACTTCTGCCTATAGTAAAGAACGAAGGGATTATGTTGGAAAGAACGAGTTGGAGTGAGCTTCTCTTTCATACATGTCCTTTTTGCAAGTTGTTGAGCTCCGCGGTTGCATGCATGTATCTAATTACAGCGACTGTAATACGGGATGTAAACAATATAATCCTGTGCGCTGCCCGAGTAAAATAAAATGTCTCGTCCCAGTACGCTCCCACCAGTTAATTTTACTCCACTAAAGTGCTCCTCTGGTGGAGGAGCTCCAAGTTAAGCTTGCTGAGTCTGGCATTTTATGGCAATTATATGTATTTTTGGAGAAGAGCGGAAAGTTTTTTGAATGACATTTGTATGAAAATCTGCCTCTAACCGCAAATTAATAGCTGCCTGTGGATTATACTCTGCTGGGTGCTCTCTCTGGGTTTGTCCTCCTTATTACATAAAAAAAGTTTCTGCACACACAGCTCGGCACTTTCCCCTAGCCACCACCGGATTACACTTAACGCTCATATTTTTCAATTAATTCGAACAAATTGTTATATTTGGGATGTCAACTTGGTACAATTTCAGAGGAGCCTATGTTCGGAAACTCAAGCGGGTATAATATTCCAAAATTACATGTGTATAGCCACTATAGCACGCGACCTGCTGAAACAATTTAATTTTACTTTTCTGGATTTCTTGAGACTGCTCTCATTTTTAGATATGTCTTGTATGCGTATCATTCTATAATCTTGTGGTAATCACAATTTTATTTTGACAAATCTCTCCAATTTGCAGTAACCGTAGGTCAAAGAAGTAATGCGGAATTTTGTCGAGGCTGAGACGAAGTTGTTTGTGACATAAACAATTTTATTTCAACTTTAGTGTAATCAAAGCATAAAAGTATGGGCATTGCGAAAAATGTCCTGCAAAAACATTTTTGTGACATTTTTTTGTTTCATCCAAGGTTTATGTTTGAAGCCATCAAAGCATGCAAAGTTTTTGTAAAAACACTCGCTATGTTTGGAATAAGTGTATCGCTTGTGTCACACGTGTTGTGAGATAAATGTGTTAGCTGACCACATATAAGAAGGGTTCGCCGTGAAAGGTCGTGTTTGTCATCCCATTATATTCACCTTTATCATACACGTCTACACATTTGTCATCTGTACACGTCAAAATTAATCATTGTATCGAGTATGCGCTCCACCAGTATTTACGAGGATAATAGTCAAGCAGAGATCATTGGTCCCACTCTTGTTTCTTGATACACGCGGAAGGCCGTCGGAGTTAACACGTAGTTTGATGTGCTTTTGCTTTGTACAATTTCGTATAAAGAATGCTTATGACTCACACCTTGCAGCAACCAAAAATCAACCCACCTGCCCCTGTCCCAAGCCCTAAGCGTAGTTCACATTCTCACACGAAGCATACAAGGAACAACGTGATGAGATGAGCCAAGAACAAATAAATAAATGCGCCTTGCAAGTTGCAAATGTTGTGTAATAATAATATTTACACAAAAATTCAATGTAATGCATTCCAGTTAAATCTTGGTCTGGGTAAAATCTCTAATTCGCGTACTCTCCAAGGACAGGATTGAGAAACAAAAACTTGTTGCATGCAATTATGATTCCATGCGTGGAATCTTCTTTCACGTAATCAATAATTAAATCAAACTCTTCATGTGTTTTTTGTACTTCATTAAGCTTGATGTCGCCGATTAATCAGCAGCTTCATCAGTATACTAGTTTTTAGTTTATACTCTATTTGTGGGTATGAGATAAGAAAAACAATGTAAGCACATGCGTAGTTTATTCAGGTGTGTCCTGTTGGCTCTTATTTCGTTGGATTATGACGTAAAATGAAGATACAAGTAAACAAAGGCTTCACATTTTGGAAACTCTTATTGTCAACATACATAAATCATATCCGTGAAAAATCAAATGCGAAGGTATGCCATAGCTCAACAATCTCAGTATTAATTATTTTTTGCGCCTAATTGACATGAGAATTTCGTATGACTCGTACACAATATTCATTCTAAATTCATGATGGACACTCCCTTCGTTATGCATTTCCAAAACACCTCATCTTTATGAAATTATTATGCTAAATGAGGGATAAAAAATATATGCTGGTGTATAGATATAGAGTGCATGTGTGTTACCATCATGAGTCAATGTCAAACTGATCAATTGAAAGTCAGAAGGAGTTCCACTGCACCACTTCTCCTCTGCCATTTCCATGAAATGTTTATGAGTTCATTGTGGCTATTCCATAATGCAGTAGCTTTGCAGATATTCTCATATGCGCACTAAAGCTTTGTGCATTTAAATGCATCTCATTCATAACACGTCCTCTACGATGTGTACTCTCGTTGATGGCTGACTACTATACTGGCAGCACAAAATACGCGAATTGGCAAAACTCTCTAAATCCTTCTAAAGCGTTTGGCATGGCCGTATTAAACTGTAAATGATGTGTCTGAAATTCGACTTGAGAAAGTTGCAATTTGCAATATGCATGCAGAGTGGGCTTTGTTACTTTTTTTGCAAATCTTCAATATGATCTACTAAAGCCGGCTCTGCTGTAAGCTCATCGTTTCCTTGTGCTGGGAAGAAAAACATGACGATGCTTGCTTATTTGACCGAAAGTTGCTGAAGCAAGCAATTTTATGCGATTTTGGCTCATACTTGCAGCTGCCACAGACATTTTGTTCGCTGGAAAAGCAAATATCATATCCGCTTCGAAAATGAGGTTTAGAGTGTTTAAAACTGTCACTGGCGATGTGGCGATGAGTTGCATAAGCAATCCTTTGTGGTCATTTTTTCTCCGAGGACATAAAAAGCCTACTAATGCTAACACACCACTCTGTTAAAAGGCCAACGACAAAAATCTCAAGGACAAGGTTGTAATTTCAAAAAATTCCCCCGAGTGGAAGGAAAATAGTAAACTAGAGAAATTCCTTTGTGGAGGACTCTTTACGACCAACCATAAGTGAAAAGTAATGTTTCTTCCCTTTTACAACATGAAGTCTTTTGAAAGGAAAAGCTTCCAGCTCCCCACAACTGTTGAACACAGATTGGTTTGCAGAAGAGATTGCTATTTTTTGGGAACAGCAAAATAGTGAAACAAGCACATAGTAGACTCTTACAATCCTTTTATCCAAGCGATACAGTTTTCCTTCTATTTAAAATGCGTGTTGGGGCCACTAATAAAAAGGCAATCCAGAGAGAGAGAGAGATGGTTACATCAAAGTCACTCTTTGCTCTTCACAGTTGAGTGAGCTCGCACAAAAACGCTTGGGGAAAGGGAGATAAAGCGCCTCAAGCTAGTGAAAGTAATTTTGCACGCTGCTTCCCCACAAACATTATATTATGTACGCGTACTTGCCTTAAAAATCGTTTGTGCGAGGAGCTTTTAGTGCTAAAGTATAGAGCAACTAAAAAGATTGATTCCTGTGATTGAAATGTTCTCTCCCTCTCTCTCACACACACTTTGTAGGAAAGATTCTAGATGCTATGCAGCTGCATGAAAGCAAGTGAAAATGAAAGTAAAATCAAATGTATTTCACTGACACATGATGTGCAGAGAACAGAAGCTGAGATGAGATGAGGACGAGATGTATGGATAATCTATAGTGAATCTGTGTTCATCTCATGAATTTCAATTCGGCAACTGGTATATGGTGTGGTCGCGAGTGTGAATTGTGGCGAACGACGAGATAGAGAGAGAGAAAGAGGATTGAAGAATTCCTATTTGAGTCTCAAAAATCTGTTGTACAACAGATATCCTCCCCTCCCACTGACGATGAGATGGTGAGTTCATATACATATGTACACATACGCCCGAAACAATACGTTCAGAAACTGTGCACGCTCCTTTGAAAATGTTTCCATGCATGAGCAACAACCTGAGGCTGGAGAAGAAAATCGATGGAATCTCCATCAAATTCTATGACATGATGTATCCAATCCCATCTAGCAACAAATGAATTTTGTTCCGAGTTGTTGTTGCCAGCTATTATTTTTTATAAGGTTTCCACATTCCAGATCATCTTCAAGGACACACTTTTGCTTTTGGCAGAAAAGGATCCATCTACGTGCGATAATGACTGCGCAAGAGATTGATATGTTTTGGCATTGGCAAGCCAAGTAACAAAGCCCACATACTTCTGAATGCATATA
Organism: Heteromurus nitidus; assembly: GCA_034687055.1. Lineage (NCBI taxonomy): Eukaryota > Metazoa > Arthropoda > Collembola > Entomobryomorpha > Entomobryidae > Heteromurus > Heteromurus nitidus. The sequence continues at coordinate 1,462 of JAQFZW010004112.1, read as the reverse complement.
TTTTCTCCTGGATTCTCCTTTGCCTTTATTGTACTAAAAAGTAAATAGTTCTGTTCAGATCATGGCTATATGTAATCCGTACCCAGTGGCCTTCTACTTCGTCTTTCTCTCTCCCCAAATCCCACATCTCCCCAAGAACTGAGCAAAAGGAGAAGAGAAAGCTTCAACCAAGCCAAACCACAACAGGATTGACTGAACACTTTAGAAGATGAGATGGGAATGTTGATGGATGTTGTGCATGTTTTATACTCTTGCATGTCCGATACGATTACATATGCACAAGGGATTTTCCCTTCATCCGACGAGAAATGATAATTACAAGTTCACATGGACTCTGGAAAACACTTCAATTCAACCTAAAAGGTGTACGTACGTTTCACATTAGTCCCTCATGAAATTGTTACTTTGTGGGAATGGGAGTGTCGGTGTCAATTATCTCGTCAAAAATATAATCAGTCAAATTGCTCCTTGTCCTTCAAATCGGTGGACGGAATTTCAATTCGATGAAGTCAAAATATATACTGCCAATTATCGCGTACGCCAACTGCCAACTTTTCCTCTCTAAATTACTCACGTTTTAATGATATTATTTGCAAAGAGGTGTACCCGATTTGGCTTTCACCAGTCACAGGAATGTGTAATTATTTCAACAGTCAAGGATTTGATGGTGTGCCTGATTGGTTCTTGACATGTTTTTACCATATTAATTACACGTACGCAATTTTACGTGGAGTGTACATAGATAAGTCTACTGGCATACTTCTATTAATTTTTTTAGACCTTTTAAAATTTGCAAGCCAGTTTATACTCGAAATGAGTCGTATAATTCTGTATGCAATGATGAATACCTGACGTACTTAATTAGAACGTGCGCTTCTCTCCTATCCGCTCACTAGTGTCATTTCATGTCAGAGTAAATTTCGATGTCATCCGTTTTAGTCTTATTTTAAATGATCGTGACCGTATGTGTCAGCAGGTTTGTGAGTGCCAATGGAGAAATTAATTAGTACCCAAAACAAAAGTCGTCTGGTTGAAGTGAAAAGGTTATAGGATGACACAGCACGTCAGCACGTGTCACCATAATAAAAAGCATAAACACACTGGCTAGCGAAAATTGGCAGTGTATAGTCTGCCCAATGTAAACTGACTTTGGACTTTGGCTAATAAAGTTTCAGCGTCATCAGGATTCCTCCTCTTGTTCGTTGTAACAAACTTCATTCGAAAGCCAGGAAGTTTTAAAATATCCATTGCATTGCGAAATAATTATCATAAAGATAAATAGTTTATAGTTACACCGAGCAGGAGAAAATCAACATTTTTCCATCACATGAAAATGTAGCAGGATTGCAGAGGTACCGAATACTCGAAAAGTGGATATCCGCATTCAGAAAGTGTGAATTCAAACGCAAAAAATACACCATTCTATAGATTTTTATATCGCCAGTTCGACAGAAATTTCTTT
>JAQFZW010004111.1:0-11058 GCA_034687055.1 Heteromurus nitidus | reverse complement strand
ATACATGGAGAGGAGTCTGTGTGCAAAATCCTGACCGATATAAAACTTAACATCGGGGCCGGTTGCCTCGTGAGTGAGTATCATCCCCCATGTTAAATCCCCATAAGGTTGGAACTCCATTTAAAATACACGGAATGATGACGTCACGAGGGTCATAATATGCAAATGAGCACGTAATTTGCATAAATTCCCAACTGCCCTTTTAAGGGCCACCAATTTTTACGAAGTTCAAAATGGCACTTTTTAAGAGCCAGGAGATTTGATTTATTCTTTTGCAGGGCATTTGTGCATATCCCAGGCACAGATGAAGGATGCGGAGGAGAGTAGACCACTGCGGCACGCTGCTGTGCTTGACTTGGACTATAACTGACTGACTGGCTAACTTAAATGCGCTTAAAGGTAAAGAGAAACGACCGCTGGCGGCACTTGTATTTTATATATTTTATCAGTTTGCTACTGTTCTACTTAAAATCCAAGAGTGAGTACCGTCCTGAAAGTCCCTCGACCAATCACTGTGAGAAACTTGAGGCAACTCACCTGCCCTATCTTATATCCATCCCAACCCACATAACTTGGCCTCGTTGACGTGGCGAACCTTTTCATTTCTCTCATTTTCAATTTTCCAAATTCCTCCCACGAATCCCTCCCCCAAGACGCAATACTTTCCTCAGTGTACTTGAGCACCTTCCCTCCCATCAGCAAACTCATGAACCAGTAAAAAATTAAAACAACTTCAATACAAGCAAGCAGGCATTGAACTGTTCCACTCAAAAACAAAGAGTGTCTCAACAGCGTCAAATTGCAGTAGAATATTATCTGCAACGCCATCATTTGGCCGGGAATCAAGATCCATCCGAAGCATTCGACAAATGTAAGATGGAGGATTTGCATGGAGCGATACACGATTTGGAGAGTATCTGGATTGCGCAACGAGTTTCTAGTTTTGTACAAGGTTCGAGGTTTGAGCCCAACCCTCAAACTTTTTGCCAGAATCCAGCCAAAAACGAAACAGAAACAAGCTCCAATATGCGTCCAGTTGACAAAAAGTGTGGCAACAGAAGAAGCCATGTACATCAAGACAATCCCGAAAATAATTGTGACCAACTTCTTCCAAGGCGACTTTTCGGGGATGAGGTACACAGGAAAGACGATCGACTCCGAGAAGAAAATGTAATACGGCAGGACAAGTACTACCAACGAAATTCCCAGAAAGATGTTATACATCATCAGCAAATCCCATTGTCGTTGGAATTTTTTGATGGAGACGCAGATGAATTTTGCTAAAAAATAATTTACTTTCAAATGATTCCGTCCGAATTTTTAAAATTATCTGATTTATAAAATCGAACTATGTTTTACCTTGAAAGAGTTTTGAGAATTTTATTAAATTATTTGACACTGCAGCCAACTGCTCACAACTCCGACTAATCATCGTGAGAAATAGGAGAACGTGGAGTTCAGCACCGAACGAGATGTAGAGTGCAACTTGCTCGTCTTGGGATGGCACTAGATTGGGATCAATTACGGATCTGATCAGTTGTAAGATGATGAAGCTCAGGTGTCCAACAAGAAGGGCACTGATAAGTACAGCTTTGTAGTTGGAGTTTGTGTCAACAAAGTATTTCTGAAAGAAGGGATCCCACCGAAGAGTTGTGATGGGGAAGGCGGATGAGATGGACGAGGTGAGGTGAAGTATTCGAAAGTTTGTGGAGCTGAACATGATGAAAAGCGGAATATATTCAAAGAACTGAATTTGTGGTTGGATGTTGAATTTGATGCACGAAAGTCACGTCCTTTTAACTTTAAGCGCAAAATGTTACTGACATTTACATAACCTTATGGTTGCTGAGTTGACCGTTAAACGGAAATTATCAAATTACACATGAAAATTGTTAATAAACTGGGACATGAAATGAGCATAATCGTGTCGTTTTTTTTATTATTTCATAAAACCAATGTTCAAGCTACCTTCAATTTCAAGAACGAGGTTGCAATTTTCCCTTTTCCCCGATAAAAATTTAAATTTTAAAACGCCCACTGGAATTTTTTTACTAAAACGCTATGACCAAGCAAATCTAATCGAATTAGAAGCTAATCAAAAATCGTCAGTCGAATGCGATTTAAGTTAAAAACTTAATAACAATCTACTTCCGTTTACAAGGACTCAATGCACCTAAACAAAAAATTTTTGTTAGAAATGACTGAGCTGAGTGGATTCCAATGGATTGCTCACCCACTCTAAGCATTCCGCACGCGCTGAGCAACGACCTTGATGGTGTTGGTAAAAAAAGAAATAGTTTTTATGAAGCAAAGGCAAAGTAAATACTTGTTTACTCTTAATGTAGTGACACTGACCGTCTTCAAGTTTGAGCATGTTGCACACTGCACGAAGTGCAAATTTAATGTTGTGGTTCTCTCACTTCATTTCTCCAGTGCGCCCAAGGATAAGATTTTTTTGTGTGGAAGGGAGAAGAAACTGGTTTCGACTTTGGATCTACTTTGTGCAAAGCTTGTAGCTTGTTGTTAATGTATGGACTGAAGTTGTTATCCCATGAAAACATGTTTTCGATATAAAAATGTTTTTGATCTTTCACGCATGCTCGTTTGACTTGGTTTGGTTTGAACACCTTTTCATTCTAGCCTCTCTGGAACACGCAAGCCATGTCAACGTCATGGAGAAATGACCCGAGCTACGTGGTACAGCAAAACAAAAATCATTTCATAAACCTATAATTTGACAACGTCACCTTCAGCCAAGTTTGTGTTCATTCAAAATGATGGAAAATAAAAAGTAGATATCTGCATGATCCACATTTCAAATTATTTTAATAACTGGTTCTTGTTTTTGTGCTGAAATTCAACGGATTTTTTTCTCAGTTCAGCGTTCATCAGAGGAAAATCATGGGGAACATTTGATTGTTTTTACCATGAAAAAATATACAAGTATAATGCAGTATGGTAATCTGCGTCCCAAATTTCCACAATTATATTTATGAATTTAAGTTGCTTTTTTGCTTTGCATTACACTTTCATTGGTTTTTATACTTTCTTCACTATTTTGGCTTGAAAAGGATGAGGTCCATAGGTTAATGCAACTTTAGGTTCGATGTTAAGCTCCCCGCTTCCTTTCACCTTCTCAAGCTTAAATTTCCTGAGAATGGAGACGACGTATATGAAGGCACTTGCTTCAGCCAGACTTTGTCCCAGGCAAGCACGTTTACCTAAAAATAAACCAGATTTCAGTAGAAATTAATTATTGCAAAACATCAACAAGAATTAATTGCTTAAATTGACTCCGTCAATTCAAGTACCGCCTCCAAAGGCTATAAGCATTTCTGAAATCTTAGAATTTATCCGGCCATCTTCTCCCAGAAATCTGTCTGGTCTGAAGGAGTTGACATCGGGACCGAAAGAACTCTCCTGCAAATGTATGGCGTGTATGTTGACCAACACTGGAGTGTCCTAAAAAGAAACGCCGAAATCAATTATCAAGGTTATTATTTTTTCAATAAATTAATTTTAGGTCTAAGTTTAATCTCAACGTACCTTTTTAAGAACATGTCCCCTAATTTTAATGTTTGCCGAACAATCACTCGGACTTGGCATGGGGACGACGTTGCCAAGTCTCATTGACTCCAGGATGACCGCATGAACATAAGGCAACCTAATTTGTTTATTTATTTTTAAAAACTTTAAAACTGAAATACAATTTTAAATATCACATTAATTTTAGTTTCAATACCTTCCACGCATTCCGATAGTTATAGGCTCATCTGGCTCAACATTTTCCTCAATTTCTTTCCCCACTTTTTCTTGCACCTGAGGAAATGCAATCATGAATAGCAGCACGAACGAGATGGTTTTGCTTGTTGTCTCCGAACCAGCTTCAATGAAAAATAATTTAGAAAATGTTTAGATGTCTACAGGCAGAATTATAACTTATCAAATCTTGATAATATAAACTTTTGTATACCTTGGAACAGGTCCAAGAGCACGTAAACAAGTTGGTTATCTGCAAGATAGGACTTTTTGAATTATAAAATCCATTTTAAATCAAACGTTTATAATTCAAAGACAAAGAACATAGCAATTTAATATTTTTACATGTGAATTCTTCCTCTTTTCCTTCATCAATTTTCTGGAGAAAGACGTCAATAAGACAAGAGGGTGATTCGGAATATGTGCCAGCTTTTTTATGCTCTTGGACCAACTCCTGCGTTGATAAATCAGAGTCATAATGTAAAAATCAGAATAGCACAAAAATTATTAAAAATAATTTAAGAAAAGAAAAACTCACAAAAAGAAACGTTTTCAGTTTCACAATAATTTTCGCCTGAATTTCAAACGAGGTCAACTTTGGGAACCATTCGGAAATCCATGGATAAGCCAAACTCAAATCAGACATACTTCCACTATCAATAAATTCGTTGCTAAGTTTCAACAACGTCAACATTTTCTCATCATTCAGCTCGTACGACTTTCCAGAAACAAGTCTCCAGAGAACGTTCACTACCGCCAAGTCAAATGTGCTTTCGAACAAAACTATTCTCTCCGGAGAGGAGTCAATTTGTTGCTGAAAGTGAGTCAAAAACTTGTCCACTTCTTCGTTGAGGACAACATCCATCGAAGCAGATTTCCCGAAGCCATAATCCCTCAGAGTGCGGATCGTAAATTTACGAAGTGTTTGCCAAACATTCCCATTTCCGAGGAGGAGTCCGTAATTTCCGCTAAGATTTCGTGCCTCTGTTAACTTGAAGCTGGTTTTTGTATGCGAATGTTCCGAGTTGAGAAACTCGGTGGCTGCTTCATGGCTCGAAATGATCACTTTCCCAAGAATAAATCAAAACTATTCTTCTTACATAAACACTTTTAAGAGACTATAAAAATCGCTATTTTTTTAAAAAAAGAAGCCTTACCCATGTCAACCATGCCCAAACGAAGATGCATCACATCTCCATACTTTTTTGCCAATTTCTGCATCGCCAATGAAGGATTCTTAGATTGAACCGCGATCTGGAACAAATTTCCAAATAATGGAAGTCTCGACGGGCCTGGAAGCATAAAACATATTTTGCCTTTTCCAGTGCCGAAGACGGGATCCTCGATTCCATCAAAGACCAAGTCTCAATGGACCTGCCAATATTTTTCTAAGCAGACAAATTGACTTTCACAAAGGAATTTAGTTTTCTGTAACCTGGAGGCATTCCGGAATATCTCTTTCGATCATTGTAGAACCACAGATAGATTGCTCCTAACAACATTAAAAGGGGCACCCACATTCTCAATCCTTGAGTCAACTACCTGTTGCTTGCTTCCTTCAAAATCTGAAGTGTGACGGAGACGAGCTGTTCTCGAGGTAATTGAGATAAATCTCAGTCTAGGTATTACGGAATCTTCTTAAAACAAAACAGTCTTCACATACTTCATCGGTTTAGTTGATTTATTATGTTCTGTGTCATAAAAGAGTAATTAATATTTTATGGGAAGGCGTACAAGGTTAAATACTTTACACAAATACTCGTCATTATTAATTGCAATAAGCAGAAGTCGTTAATTTAAAGATACGTCACATCGCCATAATTTTTTTGCCAACTTCTGCATCGCCAACGTAGGAGTCTTACAATTAGATTGCACCGCAATCTGGATCAAATTCCCAACAAATGGAATTCGCAATGGACCTGAGAATATCAAAGTATATCCTTTTCATGTGTTTATTTCTGAAATAAAAGTAATCCAAATCCAACCAAACCCTCCTCCTGTAATAAGAGTTGAAAGTTAAGTTATAGCTGGAGGCATTCCAGAACATCGTTTCAAATTCTCGTGATACCAAAGAGCGAGCTCTCCTAAAAGTATCAGAATTGCGAATGTAAACATTATGTTATGGGTTCGAGACACGAATATTTGATTTTGTCAATGCTTATCCACATGAGCTTCTGTATGGATGAATGAAGGAGTCTGATACGGCCTCAGGGAAGCATAACATGAAATGACGACAATAATAATTACATAGATGAACATAAATACAAAATGACTCGCTTCCTTGGTGAATGATATTCCTTTTTTGTCCGCTTTAACAGGGGTCAAAAGTTACTATTGTTCAAGAAACATATATTTATAAATTTATTGAATTAAATTCAAGTTGAATGGCAGGAAATGTAGCGACCGCATCATATACTCAGAGTTTGAGATGAGACTTATGATAAATCATAAAAAAACATTTCCTAAACCTATGATTTGACAGTCACCTTCAGCAAAGTATTCACTGCAGTCGGATCGGTATGTGTGCTTGCGTATTTAATTGGTTCATTTGAAGTTATTGCATGATGTTTCATAAGTTACAATTTCAGTGTTTCATATTTCTCTCCAGAATTTCCGAATAGAAAGGCTTAGGTCCAAAAGCGAATCCAACTTTAGGATCCAGGTTCGGCTCCCTACCCCTTCCCACCTTCTCAAATTTAAATGTCCTCAGTAATGAGACGACATATATGAAGACACTTGTCTCAGCCAGACTTTGTCCGAGACAAACTCGTTTACCTAAAAAAGGAAATTTCACCACAAATTTCAAGTCATCATCGTAAAAAAATATTCATTGCATAAAAGTTAAAAATAGCTTTTCACACACCTCCTCCAAATGAAATAACTTTCTCTGCAATCTTGGAATTCACTTGACCATCATCTGCCAAAAATCTTTCCGGCCGGAAGGAGAGCGCATCCACACCCCACGTTGTCTCTTGCAAATTTATTGCGTGCATATTGTACATGACTGAAATGCCCGGACGATAATTGGAAATTCAAAATTATTATTTGTATGCTTGACTCGATTTTATTGCTTATTTTGTTGAAACTTTTACCTTTTTAAGGATATGTCCTCCAACATTTATGTCTGCTGAACAATCCCGAGGACTAGACATGGGAACAACGTTGACAAGTCTCATTGTCTCCAGGATGACCGCATGAACGTAAGGTAACCTGGTTTATATATAAAATTTTTAATTTTAATTAATTTTTTTTCTAAAAACTACGTTTTTATAATAAAAATGTAGTTTTAGAGAAAAATCAGAAAAATCAATATTTATCCAATATTTCATAAAACTCACAAACCTCTCACGCATTCCAATGTGTAGTGGCTCATCGGGTTCGACATTTTTCTCAATTTCATTTCCCACTTTTTCTTGCACTTGCGGAAATGCAATCATGTATAACAGGACGAACGAGATGGTTTTGCTTGTTGTCTCTGAACCAGCTTTAATGAAAAAATTTTAAAATTTACATTTTAAAATTAGAAAATATACGACAACTATGACTTATGAACATTGGATAATACGTATACGCACCTTGGAACAGATCCAACAACACGTAAGACAGTTGATCATCTGCCTCAAATTAATCAAAAATCAATTTTCAAAATCAAAATATTAATCGACATAGTAATAGTATACAGCTGTTCATACATGTGAATTCCTCCTCCTTCCCTTCATCAATTTTCTGGAGAAACACGTCAATCAGACAAGAAGGTGACTCCAAGTAGGTGTCAGCATTTTTATTCTCTTCCACTAATTCCTGTGAGGATAAATCAGATGATTCATGATGCAAACCCAAAGAAAAACCCAAGACAGAAATTCAGAAAAAAAATTCACAAAAAGGACTCACCAAAAGAAACATTTTCAGTTTTGTAAAAATTTTCAACTGAATTTCAAACGAGGTCAACTTTGGGAACCACTCGGCAATCCAAGGGTACGCAACACTCAAATCAGCCACATTTCCACTTCTGGAAAATTCGTCGCTAAGCTTCAACAATGTCAACATTTTCTCATTAGTTAGTTCATATGACTTTCCAGAAATAAGTCTCCAAAGTACGTTTATAAAGGTCAAATCAAATGTGCTTTCAAACAAAACAATTCTTTCCTCGGGCGAGGAGTCAATTAGCTGCCGAAAGTGAGTCAAAAACTTGTCCACTTCTTCGTTGAGCACAACATCCATCGAAGCAGATTTCCCGAAGCCATAATCCCTCAAAGTGCGCAGCGTAAATCGTCGCACTCGCAGAGTTTGCCAAACCTTCCCATTCGCCAGAATTATCCCGTAATTCCCGCCCATATTTCGAGCCTCTGTTAACTTGAAGCTGGTTTTGTTAATTGAGTGGTCAGAGCTGAGAAACTCAGTTGCAGCGCCATGACCCGAGATTATCACTTTCTCAAAAAAATACACCAAAAAATATACTATTTTCCCTTTCATATTTAAAACCAATTTTTTATAAAGTTAATTTCTCTCTTTCATATACTTACCCATGTCAACCATGCCCAAGCGAAGATGCATCACATCACCATACTTTTTTGCCAGCTTTTGCATCGCCAACGAAGGAATGCTTGAGTGGGCCGCAATCTCGAACAAATTCCCGAAAAAGGGGAGTCTGAATGGACCTGAAAATATTGAAATTATAGTTCTTCCAAAATAAAATATTTCCAATAATCTTTCCTCAGAATGGTTTTGTAAAAATTGTACCCGGTGGCATTCCAGAGTACCGCTTCTTGTCCTCTAGACACCAGAGGAAAAGGGCTCCTCCGAATAACAGAATTAGCAGCCACATTTTATTGCAAGTGTCTATGGACGTCTCTATTCAAACTGACAATGAGTAATGAGTGGCACTGCAGGATTTTTGTTTGACCAATTCATGAATGATATGCGCAGCTTTTCTTCGTTGCATGTTTATAAAACATGTTATTGGATCTGATTTTGTTGTTGGGATATCATATCGTCTGGAATATAATTTTTTACGTAATTTACTCTGCAGTCTAGTCTGATACGTAACATGACCCTGGACAACATTTCACTTCTTATTAAATGAAGAAGTGAAATTTTTGTCCAGGATTCGCCTTCTCTTCTCTCACACATGCTTTTATATTCATGTATTTTTGGGTTGTCGGGTCCAGCAAGGTTAACTGAACTGAATGCAAGTTGCATAACACAATTTTCTCACGTGAAGTTGCATGTTCACCTTGAACCTCTGCAGACAAGAGTCTTGCTTTTTTATTCCGGCTAGACTGGTGGTTTTTTATTAAGCATTTTTAAACACACATGAACAAGTATTTTTCCGTGTCTGAAAGTGCAATGGGTACATACGGACCACGTTCAAGGTCTGCAGTAGTTATTCTGGTTTCTTACATAATATGTTTTCTTGTATTTTCAAGCTACAGTAATATTATATACTTAAAACATTTTTTTGGAATTTGATGAATGCTGTATAAAAACACAAAAACAAGAAAATCAAAAACCTAGCGTAAGCACCGTCCTGAAAGTCCCTTTCCCAATGCTTGTGAGGAACTTGAGACAACTCAACTGTCGTATTTTGTATCCACTCCCACCAACATAACTCGGCCTAGTTGACTTGGCAAATCGCCGCATTTCCATCCTCTTCCTTGTTCCAAATTCCTCCCACGAATATCGTCCCCAAGAAGCAATACTCTGCACGCTGTACCTCAGCAGTTTCCCCCCAATCCATAAACACATAAACCAATAAAATACTAAAATGGTCTCGCCACACAGAAGCAAACATACAACTGTGCCATCCAATATTTTGAAATTCCTGATCAAATTGAAATTGCAAAAGAGAATAAGCTGCATCGCCAAAATTTGGCCAGGAATCAGAATCCATCCGAAACAATCGACAAATGTGAGATGAAGTATTTGTATTGTGCGATATACTTTCTTCAGAATTTCCGGATTTCGCAAACATTTCCGAGTTCTTCTGAACGAATTTTCAGGTCTGCCAACTTTAAAATCTTTTCCGAGAATTGAACCGAAAACGAAACAGAAAGCGGTAGCGATATGAGTCCAGTTGACAGCAACCGTCGCAACGGAACAAGAAATGTGGACCCAAATAAGACCGAAAAGGAGTGTGGCCAACATTTTCCAAGATGAATTTGCGGCGAGGAAATGCACAGGGAAAACAGTTGAATTTGGGAAGAAGATGTAATAAGCGGGTAGAATTAGTGCAACCGATGCTCCTGTATAAATGTTCAGAATCATTACCAAATTCCATTTCCGCTGCATTTTTCTGATGGAGCCCGAGATAAAGTTTGCTGGAAAAAATAAGTTAATTTTGAAATTTTAAGAAATCAAATTATGACCAAAGAATACATTTTACACAAATTGGTTACCTTGAAATTGCTTTGAAAACTTGATCAAATTGTTGGAAACTGCGGCCAACTGTGAGCAAGACGTACTAATCATGATGTGAAATAGGAGCATATAAACTTGTGCAGCTGCAAATAGGTAGAGGACCACTTGTTCGTCGAAGGAACCTTGCTTCGTATAAATTATGGAGTAAATCAGTTGACCAATGACAAACAACGTTTGTGAAACACAGAGCAGAGTTGTGAGCAAAACTTTGTGCTTGCATTTTTCGTCAACGAAATATTTTTGACGTGTGCGATCCCACCGAAGAGCCGTGCTGGGGAAAATGGAGGAGAAGCGCGAGGTAAGATGAAGCATTCGGAAATTTAGAGAGCTGAACATGGCTAAAAAATGTTGCTAGTTGTTCTTTGCTCCGGTTGAGAAAGAAAGAAATTTAACTCTGACTAGAAAATCGGAATACTTCTATTCAAATATTATATTGTTTTCAAAAGTAATTAGGACATAGTTTCGTAACCCAATTTTTGACTTCATAACGTATTAAAATGGAAAAAAAATCCCATGTTGCTAACTCGACAAATAAACAGGCATTTCATAACGTTGAACGTATATACAACAGTGTCGGGGATTTAATTTAAAAATTGAAACGAGCATTTTATTCCAAATTAATTTTTTTATTTTCTTCAATTTGTTGTTGAACTTTTGAACAAATGGACATACAATCCTTCTCATTGCCAGAAGTTGATGAAATTGAATCGAATTTCGTTGTTATTCGACTTAATATTTTACTTTTACATATATTGTGGGCCTAGAGCTCGGATCAAGTCAAGCAAGATTGAAAATTTCAAGTCATGTCAAGCAAATTCAAGTCAAGCGGGATAGATTGACTTGACTTGAATTATTTTCGCTTGACTTGAATGTAAGCAGCTT
>JAQFZW010004110.1:0-11059 GCA_034687055.1 Heteromurus nitidus | reverse complement strand
AAAAAAGTAAAACACCACCAGAGATTGTTTTCCAACGGTGATGCCACTTATCTTTGCCAGGATTTGGACAGAAACTTTTTATGAAAGCTTCTTAGCAAAAGAAGAAGAAGGAGGAGGGGGATATCAAATTCTCGTGGGAACTTTTTAATCCGTATCCATACATTCCCATTTATTTCCGAATCGGTTCACTTTTCGCTTTTTACGCTCTCTCTCTCTAAGTTGAGCAAGTGTATGTCATTCTCCGGTAAGACATCATATCTCTGGATACATGCATAATATAACTTTACTCTCTTCACGGTACACTTTTGCTACGACAGAAAAGGAGTACCAAGATTTATTCGTCTAATGTTGAAAATATAGGCACAGGAGTTAAAGTACCCTTTTCACTGCTCAATCAAGTACGTGACTTAAGCAAGTCCTATTTTAGTACTTATATTACAGTTGGCAGAAAAAAGCTGGCTGTTCTTCTTCCAAACTATGATATAATGCTGCACCCATGGAAAACGCAAAGCTTTTAAAAGAATTGGGGTAGTTGAGAAAGTCGAAACGTGCACTTGCACTTTTCCTTCTTAGAATTATCTCTTTTTTCCTCTGCCTCAAGTGAAATATTCGTTGTAGCTTTTTGTACCCATATCCATCTTGCAGCAAATAAATGGCATGACTTGGTTACAGTATTCTGCCACTCTGACGAAGGCCGTTTTATTCGGCTAAAACACTTAGCAGACGCAACTTACACCAAATTATACAATGTATAGTTTTTCTCAATGGTACCAACGGGGAAGTTTCCCAGACGTATTGCTACTTTCTCTCAGTGACACAATGCTTGGCTACCTTGGCCTCGTATTGCTTGCATTTACTATAGATAGAGTTCCCTCCATTCCCATTACTAAAAAAGTGACTATCAAGCCAGATTTCTGGAAATGGATTGGTAAAACTATTTATAACTTTTTGCGTATATAAACTTATATTTTCGAAGTGCATGCGCTCCCATTCTTATAAGTAGTGCATCAAGATATACTTCCTATAAATTTTCTATGTGGACTGGGAATTCTTTCTAGAAATGTCGACTTCGGACTCAAATTCCATTGTGCCATTATAGGGTCCCTGGATATGTGTGTTGCGAGAGCAATGTGGTGGTAGCCGTTACCGCGAGCTGATGTAATGGAAACAGTAATAATTTTTCTTTTCAATGCCAAAGCCAATGTCGAAGACGGGGAAAGTAGGGTCGGGTGCCAAGGTTTTGGGAAAGACATCATTTCCTCCATTACTACTGATATAAATTTGCTAATGCCATATAAAATACGTATGGACCCTGACTTAAATGACATGCTTTGGGGATACTTTAGGATTTCGAGGGTATCTACTCTTTCTCTTTCGGACATTCTACGTTTTTAAAAATCGAATAGTGCAGTCATATACAAAAACATTTCTCCAGCTTAAATACCTTATTGCAATAGCCTCCATCATTTCCTTTCGTATATCGCATAACGTTATTAGAATTGAACTAAGAACTTTCTCCTGTTAAAACCTTAAACGTACTGATGAAAGTATGCTAGATATCTGAGTTCCCACAAAACGTTCAACTAATGACGGCTTTCCACAACTTGCCAGAAGTCCTTCAACATCACTGTCGGTCGGCATGATGAAATCATTGTCTGCATAGCTTTGGAATAATCACGAATTTTCATTTCAATGTCACTCGCAGTGCTGTCACAATTGCAGTGCGTGTGTAAAGATGCACACAAACGTCAAACAGAACACAGCAGTCTACCTTCGCGTAGATGAACTTGAGCAAATCTATTGTACAATGTAGCGAGTACAGACAAATAAATAAATGAATTGGCGTAATAATACTACTACGAAAATGCAATATAATTATTTGCGCATTCAAGTTTCCAAAGAGCCCTTCGAAGCTTTTTTAAAAATTCAGCCTTTGACAATGAGATTTTTAAAACTATGTCGTTTGCCAAACTAGCGAAAAACATGTAGTTGAGTGGAAGAAGAAATTGGAAGGAAGGAATACTTTATTGGTTGGATAAAAACTTATACTTTTGTTATTTTTTGTAAGATTATTTGTTGAAATAAAAGTGTAGTGTGATTCCTCATATATTCACGTCATCATGCACGCCAAACGATGACGCAAGGTCCATACATTTATACTCAGTCTATAAATTTTTAGACTATAATAAATGCTTTCCTTAGCGTGCTTTCTTCAGCACCTCAGCCAGCATACTTTCGTTTCACTTATTTCTACAATTTCGAGACAATTTTCTGAGGACGAAACGATGATATATCCCATCATGTTCTGACGTACGTGTACACACATAAATGCAACAACCGCCAAAGTTTGTGCTTTTCCCTTCGCAGGTGAGCTGAGTGTTCTCGGCTACATATTTTAATCTAAAAGTATACACACTTCCTAAAAGCCGAGGAAGATTCTCCAAAGAATATTTCAAATTCTCGGAGAAAAGTTTTCCTTCACCAGTCATGAAAACTCTGTACAAAACTACGTCGTTGGCTGACGTGGTGTGTGTGTGAGAGAGAGAGAAAAGAATCGACCCTTTCTTTCCTTCGTAACGTCTCTCATGTGGAAACACTTAGCACTTTATAACCACCTTTAACACTGTTATTCTTCCAGGTTTTTATGCTAATTTTCCAAGTTATGGAATACATTTACCTGCGTACATGGCTCCATTGTGTACAAGCCACGTGCTAACTAATCATAAACATTTTCTATTTTCTTGTCTCGCACAATGTTCCTCTTACTTTTCACAACTTTTTTTTGTGAATAATAAGCCCATTTTGCTGTGTAATCCTTTGCAGCAAGGAAACAAGGGAAATTGCATACCCTTCTCTAGCTAATACCTAAAGACTATATTATTCCACTACGTCCTCCTGGAATTAAGCTTCAGGAATAGTTTGTATATCGTCTGCATATGCACCATGCAGTTAAACTCTCTTTTATTAGAAAATGGCATAAAGTATTCCAGAATTCCAGAAAGAAAGGAAAGTACAGGCTTGAGGCAGGTATGTTTCGTTACGTCTCGAAGTTGTGTTCAAATTGCCAATTCCCTTGTAATGCATAATAAAATGCTGTTTGTAGAGGAGAGTTACACAAAAAGTTAAAAATAATATAACGTAAGTAGTAATTACAAAAAGAAAATGCAACTCTCTGTAATGCTCTTAAAAAGTTATCATGATAAGAACACTCTCCAAGGAACTATTTATTTTGTCGACCCTTCACTTCACCGATTTTTTTTTCTTTGGTGCATTGTGGAACTAAATGCATAAATTGAGTCGAGCAGTTTTATCGTGGAATGTATTCATTGTCTTCCGTTTATATTCAGATAGCGCATTCCCCGAAAAAAATCTCTCCATTTTCACTATTTTCACAGGAAGATACTGTAGACATTAAAGTTGATTTAGGACTGGTGAAACAGAAATCCGATGGTGCTTGTGACCCTCGAAACGATTGCAGTTTACGTCAAAAATGCACTATTGCCTATTCAGTTGATATATTTTACTCCAATTCACACCTTCCGTTCAGTAAAACAAAAAAGAGTTGAGTTAGAGTTTGCATTGCATTTGGGAGGTAAAATACATTTTTACAAAAGTTGAAAACGCAGCTTTTGCTTAGCAGCACCCGACCCTCTCTCTGTGGAAGTAACATAATGCAGACACGCATGTACAGTTGTTACAAAGATGCATACATGCCGAGATGAAGCACGGCACGCGGATTCGGATAAGTTGAGTTAGTCAGTCAACCGGATCGAAACAAAGGTAAAGACAGGGGCAAACAACGTTACGTAGCTGTTGTATGAAACACAAGTGTTGCGTTTCTCCTTATGCACATATCTCTATATGCATGGCTTACTTCAACATAAATAATTGAGAGGCGACCCGGGTAAAAGGGGGGAAGAAGAAAGGTATGTAATGGTGTTCGTGTTAACTGCAAATGCGAGCTTGAAAGGGAGGGATGAAGGGATGGAATCTCATTCCCTTTTGTAATGTAACCCATGCACCTTTTTGCCATTGCAGTAAATTACGTAAATGCGTATACATTTCTCCAGACAGACGTGTGACGTCGCTTGTTCGCTCATTTATGCTGAGCTGAGTTCACTAGGCTCATTTAACTTGTGAGTAAAATGTGCGCCTAAAATGAAAGGGTTGCACATTGCAACTCGAGAGAGAATGGGATTATATTCGTGAAACTTTTTCTATATGCACACACATTGGGTTTTGTTAGATGGTTAAAATAACTTTGAACTTTACCTCACACAAGCATATTGCATGAGCATACACATGATATGCATACTTGATACTTCCACATGCAAGAGTAAATTGCATATTGACCCTCCGGTTTGAATTGTTCATCTACTCGATTCACTTCCACTTTGCTTTTCCCTATGGCCTCTGGGGTTACATTAATTCGGGTAAAAATGCATGGATATTTTCAACTCGCACATCCATTGACTACTGCTCATACACTGACAACAATGAGGCACTGCAACGAGACTTACATAATAATGATAATTACAAAGTGTTCACAGGCAGACTATTGCACACACTCCAACCTCATCTCCATGATTCTCCAGAATGAGTTATGCGCGTATGTATCAACCATCCGGAAGAAAGAGGTGGACAGCAACAAGGCACTGGAAAGGGGGAAGGTGAGTAGGGAGGAGACGTCGGTGCATAACAACCGTTTGGTGTGTTGCATAAAATTGGAAGCACTATATCTAAGTTGGAGCAACTGGTCAGGTAATTTAGCAGAAAGCAGATGGGAAATTGCTTCCGAAGATTTAAATTGGTGGTTACCTTCATGTGAAAGGTGTGCATTTGTAAATGCACGTGCATATATTCCACCTTGAGAGATATCGTAGTAAATCACTCGGATTTTTAGGGATTTAGAAAGTCAAGGTGAAGGATACTCTCCTGTCACAGTAGCAAGCAGCTAGATAGTACACAAAGTTTTATGTATGCACACACGTGCTTTTCATGATGATGCTAAAGACTTTTTGCTACAAGGTATATTCATACTCAAGAAAGCGTTGAATTTGGTTTGGCACACAAAATTTTAAAGACTAATGACTCGTTTGGAATGTCGACAGATGCCCATTTATTAGAAATTAATGCAGGCTTTGGATCAAGTTAATAAAAATTTACGAGCATGGGGCACATTTCTAAACTCACATCCTTGATTTGATAACATCGCCAACGATGTAAAATGTTTATAGTGAACGGAAACACAGTGTGCATAAGATCATTGAGCCACTGGTTAATCTATATTTACGTATAAAAATTCCTACTGTTAGTTTAAATTGCAACTACGACATCGATGCAATTTAAAGGTATAATTTTCTTTTGTTTTTGCTCATGACTTTTTCATTAGCCAGAGTGATTTAAGATGGAAATTAAAGCGTCCCATCTGTCAACTTGTCATCATTGATGAAGGAGTGATCACTGTACAATTTAAACTTACATTTCATATTGCGATATACTATATGGCTGGGCACAAAAAGCATATAATAAATTATTAGGGTTTGGATGCCGGATGTGGTGTAACCTACGTGCAAGTCACATGACTCAAACACAATTTAACTCATTTACTTAATCAGGAGTCAACACAGGAGGAGAGAAGTAATCAAGAGCACGCTTCCTATTGAAACCACACCTTTTCAAGCTGCCGCGATGATGAGACAAGAGGGCACGACTCGGCACGCAATTCTCAGCAGAAAATCCACGTTTTCCATTATGTCCGTTCCGCAAAGGCTCGCTCTTCTACCTGTCCAATTCGCCAGGCCCAGGAACATAATATTTTCGAAAGTAACAAAGGAGCTAAGCTAAGCCTTATCTTCAGTTATCGCATCCCACCACAAGAGAGAATCTCTTTTTTGTTTGTGAGCAATAAGGGCAGGTGGGATTATTGATAACCAATGACTTCAGCGCAGCAATATGTAATCTCTGTTGTCTGAACCACCAAAACACACATGATCCCTATGCATTCTTATCATAATCCAGGACTAGGTAAAAAATGTCTACACGCTCTCTTTTGTGCATTGTTCCTTTATCCATCTCGTCTCTCCTGGTTTCGACATTTTGTCGACGGATATCTCCTCTCTCTCTCTCTCTATCCCGTCGTTCTTCTAAAGTCCCATAACAAATTTGCCATCAAAGGCTCGAACTTTTTTATATATATTTTTCCTTCACACACTAGTCTGGCACTGGCGGCTGTTAATCTGGCACGTACAAATCCGTACAGATGTGGACAAACACCGGTGTGAGTGATAAAGCCGTGTCGTTGTTGTCGCCCGTAATCAGCACATTGAAAGTTAGAAGGTTTCACCAAAAGTCACACTGCTTTCGGGCATATTCATATAGAACACCTTTCACATAAAAAGGACTCTGAAGACTGGGACTGGGAGCAGAGCACTTCTTTTCCTTCCTCGACCTGTGATGCATGTGACAATGATACTCTGGGCATTTCACTCTTCCATACCTTTGATTTTAAAAAGGTTCATCTTGCTATCTCTCTTTGTGTATTTAAAGGGTCCACAACAGATATTATCTTGGTGAATATGTTTGCAAGCATCAATGACAAACGTTAGTGAGAGAAAAAAAATGTTTCTTTGTAAAAAAAACTCCATATTTTCCTTGCATTGAATTACATCTCACAATGAGCATTACGAGAGTTATGCTACTATTCACAAAAGACACAAGATGATAAGTCTTACGAGAGGCATTATAAGCGAGAGAAAAAAGAATATATATACCGAGTGCACATTTACCATATCGTTGCGTTGCTTTTCCATTGCCAAAGAAAGAACTTGAGTAAGTTAAGCATACTGCAACTCATAACATTCACTCCACACACACATAGTCAGCTATAACGCAACGCAGAGAGAAACGACGAGACTCACTCACAAGAGCAGTCTTCAGCTGAAACTCCTCTTCAGTATATTCAGGACCTTCGACGGGGGAAGACCGTATTGCTCTTGCTTGTGCTCCTGTCGACCAAAACTATTCTCAGCTCACAAAGGTTTCTCTCTGTGAATTCTTATGCCTTTTTACGTGTGGAGTTCCTCGGGCCATTATTTGGGGGAACGGTATGTGAGCTTCATGCTGGAATTGTAAAAAGCAAAAAAAATATTTGTGTGAAAATGCGTGGTCCTTCTTGTTTGTTACAGTTTTTGTGAAGTGCTGTTCTCAAATAAGTTGGCGATCAAGTCATAAAAATTTCTGGGCTATATTGTGTTTACAAGTTAGTACAACACACGAAATACTTCACGGTGGTGTGTGTGTGTGTGTGCACAGAAGGTAAAAACCTCTGGAAAGTTACCTTATTAGCTTCTGGAAGACATATTTTCTTTGCTCAAAATTCTTTTGAAAGTTTTATTTGAAATCAGAGTTTCACAATTTCAATTCTGAACAACAAAAATTTCTCTCTCTCGAGTGCTCAACGAGAAAAACAACCGTTTTTTTCCGCTGTGAATTTTATGGCTGGTATAAATACACAATAATACTCTACCGCAACACCATACAATTGCCGAGAAGAACGACGACCAGAAGACGAAAGAGAAGAAGAAAAAAATAAGGCAATAAGACATCTCTCTCACTTGCCATATAGCCCAACTTTACATCACAAATTGTAAAAGTTCAAATTGTGTCTATGTGTAAAAACGTTACTCCTTCCTCCGTCTCACTTTATTTACTACGTGCGCATATATTATTAAGATTTTTATTTGACCTCACAAAAACCAGTGCTCTTTCGTCTTTGAATGGGAAAGGAGGAAAATAAAGATCTACAAGGATTCAAACGGAGGAGAGAAAAATACGGATAGAGAAGAGATATATACATACACTTAAATATTGTAGAACACACACAACACTCGGCCATAAAATTAAAAGTTTTATCACTCTGTCGCCTCCTGTATTTCATTGTGTTTGGATAGGAGAGAGAACCCCATGCCCATGAAAAACAAATTCTACTGGAACAGAAGCCAAAAAGTCAAAAAAATAGAATAAAGAGGAGCAAAGGCAGGAAGAATTTATAAAGGGTCTAATAAGAAAGTTTGGTGTGTAGTACGTATTCCATGGAAAAGGAGATTCCTGATTTCTTTAGGGACTCCTCTAAGCAGCACTATCAGTGAGAATAGATCCCAGTAATAAAGGACCAATATAAGACATTTCTTATTATTACAGTTGAAGTGACTAAGGAATTGAGAGAAGAGAAGCAATCAAGTCATGCCGGTCCCTCTCTCGCCATCAGCAATATAAAAATCGGCAGAGGATAGAGAGAGTGTGTATTGTGGATATAAGACAAGAAGGGAAGAAATCTTTAGTAAATCCTTCCTTCCTTTTCTGAGTATAGTATGCCAAGGTTTTTTACTGTTGTGAGAGTGTACCTACTTTTTTTTGTCAAAGTGGAATCAAGCATAGTGAATAAGTGAGTGTGTTATCCCGGAGAAAAAAGTCAGGAATTGACCTTTAGTGGCACACTGTTGACAGTAAGTGTCGTCGTTTTCTTTTTAATACTTTGTCTGAATACTAAATATTACGACTCTGAATGGCTATAAAAATGATGGTAAAAATACGGTTCCCATCTCAAACTCAATTTTGACTAAGAATCTTTCTCTACGAAAATCAGAGTCAAATATCAGAGATGCGAGAAGAGAATCAAGGAGTATAGGAAAGAGAATCTTCAAGTTAACAATCCAACTATTTTTTTGGAGAAAAAAGTTGAATAGTAAAATAGGGAGCCGCATATTCCAGATCTAGTCTCGATAGTTTATTTTCCTTTTGCGAGAAGACAAATTTTTTAAAACTTCTGTGCTGGAAGAAAATAGAGACAAAAAACATGGGAAACGTGTATGCATAAAAAACTTGCAAGTGCAAGTCTCTTGCTGCTGTAATGCCGTAGGTATTCAGTCAGAGAGACGAACGTGCTTTGATATATTATTCATTCGGCAAAAAAAGGCTTGTCGAGGAATGTGTATAGAAAGAGGCTCTCCGACATCCTGTGTGCGTGCATATAAGGCAAGAGAGTAAATAAATGCGTGTTAATCGATTCCTCTAATACCTCCCCGATACCATTATAACATGTGACATGTTGACATGGCTAAGTGTCTCCTCGTGTATCTTTTATCGACTCGATCATCATCATCATCATCCTCCCATCACTCGATTCTCCTCCACCACCACCACAAGTCAAGTCAAGTTTTCAGCAGGAGAGCACGACAGACTTGTCTTCATAGTGGCTCGACTGTGTTGAGGAAATAATTACTCTATGGAGAATTGTCAAAATTCCTTCACTTTTCCTATAGAGATGCCACCAGGGTGGGATTCTTTATGGCTTATTTACATTTTCCCTTTGGCACAAAGGAGTATGTGACGGGTCAATAGGTGAGCACTGAGATGTTACTTTAGTGGTGTGGTGAGAAACCTTGACCCGAAGTATGGATATGGAGTGGATCATAAAAACCAGTCGAATAAGTGATATGGCTTTGATGTGAGATAGGGATGTGTGTGCATTCATGACTTATTACCACCACTCCTGCGGTGCACTCTAAGAGACAGTTTATGTGAGTAATTAAGCCACTGTTGTTGCGTGTCAACATATTTTCAGCGCATTTACAGGGAAAAAAGGAAAGCCATAGTTCCTAGTTGAGGGAATGTATGGATGCATTCTGGATTCCAATGGGATTCCTCTGCGGTTTTTATTGAAGAGTTGGCAGTTGGTTGCGCTCGTTGAAGAAAATTTTGCGTGAACGCATATAGGAACTATGTAGTTTTCTCTCTTTTTCGTTTACATCTCAGACAGGATCTGTGTTGCTTGAGTGAGATGAGAATACTTATAAAGATGCTCACTGAGCATTCCAAGTTTACAAATGTGAACAAGCGAGAATTTTGATGGTTCGTGATTCGACAACATGAAAATTCTACTAGACCCATGTAATTTCCCTAGTTTGGCATAACACAGCCATTTGAGCAGTGTGATTATGCGTTTTTTTCGTAAAAAACACAAATGACAAAAACTTGGTAAAAGTGCTTCTTTCTTAAGTAGATGCGTGTGTGTGTCTATGAACATAAAGTTTAGCTGAACAACTTGAGTTCGACATCACAACAGTATTTTTTTTCGCGATAAAAAACAAGAGTTCATATTATCACAGTGTCTTTGTCTCATCACTCACTCATTCAAAAGCCTGAGAGTTTAGTTTTAGATGAGAACGCATCCAAGAGGAAAAAAGCTATGAGACATAAAAAACTGGAGTTGCAACAAGAGAGGAAGAGACGCACAACACGTAATTATAAGGATATTTTTTTCGCAGGAACTACCACCACAGCAAGAAACCATGCTCATAATATAAAATGTAAAGTGGATGGAAGAAACCATTAGTTCTGCTTTGTAGTCATACGACAGCAAACTCAAGTACACCGAAATTGCCACATTATACAGTTGTTGAATGTCTTCTTGTGTGTATCTCCAAGAATGTACACACTAAACTGCACACATTTACCTAACACAAATATGATTAAACATAAGGAGGAGAGAAGAGAATCAGAAGCCAAGATTGTGATATAAAATTCATCGTCTCACACACACACACACACGAAAACACAATCGTCTACATCTCGACCAAGCTCCTCATGAATGAGTTGCTGGTTTTGGTGTTTCTTCTGTCTCTATTCCTTAGCATCATTTTACGTTAGGCGTTTCGACAACAAAAATTAGTGTTATGAACTTATGAACATGGCTAACCTTACATTATATTCCGGAGTTTGTCGGTGTGTGTGGAAAGGTTGCCTTATTGTGTTGCTACAGTTTTCTGCATTGTCTTGTAAATAGTACGGGAGGAGAGTAAGAACGATCCGTGAACAACAACCTTTCATTAGCGAATATTATTCGTTCCAGTGATTACTGACGGAAAGTGGTGACTGGCGATACTAATTAAGAAAACATCTGCAATGCGAATAACATTCTGGCAAAGCAAGAAAACTAGACTCAAGAAGACTGCACCAAAACAGGCTTGTCTTTTTTACTGAAACAAAAAATGCCTTT
>JAQFZW010004109.1:0-11059 GCA_034687055.1 Heteromurus nitidus | reverse complement strand
TCCGTTGCAGGCAAAGACATAAAAAACGAGAGAGAAGACAGAATCGAGATGAATTTCCGCATCCATCTCACTCACTCACTCACTCTCCTCAAGTGCTTCTATGAGCAATCAAATCAAAAATCAAAATGACAACGACAACGCCTGCGCTCAGCTACACCATCATACATGCTTTAAATGGTCGCTTTTCTTACATCATAAATTTCAATTTATATCCGTCTTTTTTCCCTTCGCTGGCTTTTTTCTGCAAAAAATACTATTAAGCAAAAGGGAATCAAGGAACATTACATTGTTTTTTACATCCTTCAGAGTTCATTTGGCTACATGAGGCTCTATAGTGAATGGCACAAGCTGCCAGCTGCCGAGCTTGAGTCAGGTGCAGCAGAGTTCTTTGCAAAAAAAGAGTAATATTCATGTCACAAAATATTGCTTTTTTTCTTGATCCACCATACAGCCAAGGAAATGGAACACTTTCGCTCTCATCCCCATCATCACAGTCATACATTATATCTGCAACACACACGTGTGTTGTTGTTGTGTGTGTGAGCTGAAATTTTTCAGTCATTGCCGCGTCCTCATCATTTTTTAGTGTAGCAGAACTAATGCATCTTTGATTGGTTTCCACTTGGCTAGTCTGAAAAATAGGTTGCTTGAGGGGATGCAATTAATTTCTAATTAATTGTCGTCATTTCCAAAATGCCACACCAAGTGTTCGAGCTGTTGACGTGGTCAGGACTGATTACTTCGCTTTGAGTTGGAGAGGGGAATAAGCTTTGCAAAAAGATGAGAGATGATGAAAAAAATGGCTCGCAGTTTTCTTGACATGTCATGTCACTCATATGTCTTCTCGTTGGTGTGTCCCTTTGTACGTGTATTTTTTTCTTCCGTTTACATGAGAAAGGCGAGCATATAAATTTATTTAAAGTGTTTTTATTTTGATATATAAATGAGGACGATACAATTCAAATACACTTTGAAAGTTAGCTATTAAAATTGAACTTTTTCAAAAGCACCTTTATCGATTGCAACATTTCAAAACAGGAGTGATCATTGGAAATTGCTCTGAACATAACAATTGCATTTTGATAGAATCCATCAAAATTGGAAAACTTTGTTATGTAACGTGTGAATGTTGTCACATTTATTCTTACAATGCTTAACGTTTATTGACATATATTTTGGCAATAGTTTTCGTAGTTTCATTTGAATTATTTAATGAATTCCCAAATTCACTTCTGGGAACTTTGGTCACACGTTAGGGACGATATTAAAAATTAAAGATTCCATACTAGTAAATTTCATAAAATAGATATTCGGGAACTGCTGGTTTTAAGTTGAATCGGAAGATTCAAACTATTCTTCAATGTTTGGAACTAATTAACGTATTTCTGTCGGATGATCACAACTTTTGTAAACTTGACTCATTCTCGTGTAAAAGCTGTACATATCCCAATCATGCATATACTTCTCTCAACATTGCAATTTATTGTAAAAAGAAGTAAAGCGTAAAGCTTGAGGTTTACTTCGTGTGGTTACAAGTTGACAGTCGTTTACGCACATCTCACAATCGATAATCATCCCTAGTTTAAAGCCTTTTACATCTACGCACACATTCTATATGTACATGAGCAAAAGTGAAAATATGTTTTTCTCTCCTCTTACATCATCGTATCACCCACCACACACACCATCCCCACCACTTCAAAAATTATTACACTTGAGAGTTATGCGAGTGCATTAAATCATGTTAATTCCTTTGGTCGATAGTTGTCGGGAATGAATGAGAGAGAGAAAAATGACCAAACCCATGATAAATGGATTACACATTGAACGTTACGTGAGTGCGTATCATCATCGATGCATATTGTTAACGTTTGTCGATACGTACACCCATTTCATCTCATCATCTTACTTTTTCACTCAAAAACTCAAACCAGATATTACGCACGGTACAGTGCGGTGCAAGGAATTTCACTTCTTTTTTATGCAGTGCACACACACACACAAAACAATTGTGAGGAGAGTGTGTATATACCATACTACCACAATTCACAGCACAATATGTGCAACAATGAAAGTGAGATTTATATTGTTATCGTGTATCGTATCACATATCCACACAACGTCCTATCCTATATCCCCTCGTGTCAAAAATCCCAAAAGCTTATTTTTTTCTTGAGAAGATTGTGCACAGTAAAAAAGCGTACAGGCTGACCGGTTAACTCCTTTTCACAGGCCTTTGGCCTTTTACAGCTGTTTATCATTTTTTCAAACGTCTTGGCCACATTTTTTCTGCAATTATCTTTGCCCATATATGCTCGGGAAATGTTTTATATAATTTGCATATAGGAAGGTCATTACAGGAAACTAAGAGGAGACAAAAAACACTTTCTTTATGAGTTATAGATGGACACATAGGAGATGGGACCGACTGCGTAGTTGCACCAATGCGTGCTTCTTGCAATATATAATATCTAGCATATAAATAACACATTAGTTTACTACTTTTTCCCATATTGTATAGAATATATTTCGTGATGATTACGTTTTATTTGAAGCGGAAGGATATCCTCATGTGAGTATATGCAATGTGTGACATGACATATACGCACGTTTCGTATATTAAAGTCGATGTAACATGCTCAATCTGCACCCATCTCTATCATCATCAGTCAAGATTTTTTCCTAGTTTTTCTTTATCAGTTTTATGATAAACTACGCAATTGCAATTGTAAACAGAAAATGATGAACGGGAGCGAGTATAAAAGTGGTAAAGACATTATTCATAATTTTTTCATCGCATATACGTCTATTGTTAGCTCATCAGTTGATGATTAGAGGGTGAACCATATCATTACCGCAAACAATACTAACAATATAAGTGAATAAACGAGCTTTGTCCGAAGAGTTCTTGTTGACTTTCGTCAATTCAGCTTCCTTCCTCCGTATATCCGCTTGATGCCACATATTATATGTGTCTTTAAGAGAAAACGTGTGCATTTGTCTGTTACTCGCTCAATTGACACATCCCATCAATTTCCAAGCTCAAAAGAAAAGACGATATATAAGCATGACTCATGTGTGGTGGTCTGGTCTGGTCTGGTCTCGGCTCTTGTATCGCATGGGTACTGCAGAGAGACGAGAAAAATTAGTTACAAATTTCATCACGGACATATCACCAACTCATAGTCATTACCGCCTTGACCGTAGTAAACACACTCATAAATAACGAAAATGTTTGTATTTTACTTCAAAAATGAGTTACTTCCTTCACTTTGCCAAATAAAAGACAAAAAGTGCATCGCGCCTCTGTCTTTCATTCATGAAATTGTTGTGTATGCCTTTGAGTAGTCCTAGCAGGAAACACGCCTTTGTCTCGTAAAAGAAATATACTTTCAGCGAAAAAAAACTTTCGAATTAGAAGCTTTTTTTATTGGAGAGAAGGGATACCGTATGTACTGCTTGACCATGCTGAGCACGGTGTTGACAATTTATTTTCCTCTTCGCTCCTGGTTGTGGTTGTTTATTGTAAAATGCTGTTATGTTATGAATGATGACATGACACGAACTTGTGACTTCACTGATTTCCCCTGGGAAAAGTATGTAATTTTCCCAAAGAAAGGATGGATAATAAAGGGAGGGTGGTAGAGTGTGGACGAGCACGCAATAATTACGATGTGAAATCTAGTCGTGTAGTAGATTTATTCATTGTAAACGTAAGCAGCCCACACGATAACGTTATAAAAAGTCGAAACGTTAATTATTCCGAGAGTCGCTTAAGGACTTTTGCTTTCATGAAAGAATGGAAATGGAAATAGGTGTTATTTTGGGTACGCCGATCCTTAGCTGAAAGTGAAAATACAATTATTTGATTCAAAAGTTAATGTAGCTTGTCAACATATCCTTCCGCTAACGTAGGAGTCTTTTAAAATACTTGTTACATCAGAGAGAAGTCTATATTTGCCAATAATGAAATGATGGGTTAATTTCCCAAGTGGGCGATCGACAACGAACTACGAGCATTTACGCGTTTATCCATTTTTTATTGTGTGGTACTTACCGTAGCTAAAAGATGTATTGACACATGGCGTCATCAAAACGGTCATGGCTGATGGCACATAGTACCGCACTAAAAAGATAACGATTTCAACAGATTCATTTCCAATGGCATTTTCAAACTCGCAGTTATATTGCCACCGTCAATTTTTATTGTTACCTTGTGGCAGTTATGTTGAGTCACTGATGGACGATAAAGACATGTGGAATGATTATTGAAATCCATTCCATAACTTTATTTTTATTTGGTGTCCCATAAAACTTCGTTTTTGCTAATTGCTACTGTAATTTGCTAGCTCTCTGCAAAATATATTCCTTTCGATTTCCCTTGCGTAACTTCTGTGGTACGGTGGCAAGTGGCAGCTGTGTATTAATTTGCAATAAAAATCTATGTACGATTATTGTACTTTTGCAAGTGAAGAGGGAGATTGTTCCAACGAAACCACTGCTGAGTTTTTTAGGCACGCTGAAAACGACATTGGGGCAGTCTTTTCGACTCCACTTTTAATTACTTGTATACGCACCTTCCTTTGGTCCACATGTAATCTGCAAACTAAAAGCAGATTTTTAATTAACTTCTCTTTATCAACCCCACACGTATTCAGGTCTACTCAGGCATGACAATTTCGAAGCCTGTACTAATACCTCATTCACAGCATACAAGTTGTTCGCATTTTTTATTGAGATCTCTCATCTCATTTAAAATTGCACTTCTCACTCATTCGCTCGCTCGGATTATTGTTTTTGATCAGCGATGCAATGAATGAGTGAATGATGAAGAGAGCATTTACATACATACAGAATATAAAAAAGATGATTTTGCCCCGTCTAGGGTTTCTATAATCAACCTACCTATTCACTTTTATTTTTCAATACGGATGGTCAGTTTCAGTTCCCCTTTTCCTTATTGCGGTCTTTTCTTTTGCGAAAAAATGTAAATGCTTTCGAAGATTGAATACAAGCTGGGCGCTCAAGAATACATGCATATAATGTGTAATATATGTCCAAGACAAAGGACAAAAGAAGTGGGTTACTTTTATCTGACCATTATGTAAGTAATGTAAGCAAGCGTTGTGTACCAACCAAACTATTTTAATGTAGTGCGATGGTGTGTGCACTGTGCAATAGTTAACTGCAGCGGTTAGTACAACTTTTTTGTTCTTCAGTTTGAGCCTTTTTTGTCAAGTAATTTTGTGAGCACGCTGCACGTGTTCCTTGTATTTAGAAAAACCAGATCTTTTTTAGGGAGATGATGGTGACCGAATGAATGAAGCAAGAGACAAGATTAAATTCTGTTCCCGTTTCAATTGCACATGCAAAAGAACCACAATGAAGAAAATGACGGTGGCTGGTGGTGGTGGTGATGATGGAGGTGGTAGTATAGTTGCATCTCATCACATCTCCCTCTGTTTTTTTGCAATAGTAGAGGCGCGATTTACTTTTAATAACACCCATTGTTCCCACCGCACCAACTGCATTTTTCTCAGAATAAAACCGTACCAAACCTTACGAAAAAAATGAAGAGGGAATTGGTGTAACAATTTTTTTTTGTAAAAAAATGCATAAACCGACTTAGCCATTGGGTAAGTAGTGGTCACGATTTTTCAAAACCTATGCCAATGTGAATGAACGGAAAGTGTTAAGTAACATAAACACAGAAATTCTTTCCGTATCAAAAAATCCTTATCGCAATTTTGTATCACTTCATTAGACAGATGTAGTGCTCAAGATGAATTCTAGAATTGAACGGTGTACATTTCTAATCTATTCTTTTTGTTTCTATTTTGGAAGACTCATATAACTCCTCTTTGGAATACTCAAAATCGCAATAAAATTATTGTCTGCTTCTATCGATGAGTTTCACTTTCGTTTTCAAAAAGGGCGTGAGATGAGGCGATGATGCACATGCTGAGTCTATAAAAAAAACTTTCATTTGTAATAGATTCTACACTCTTCTTTTTACAAACTGTTGGTGCAGAGATGATTGCATATTACGTAGTGGAGAATTTTTTACGCAATGAAAGCCTGTAGAGTATTAGGCATATAATTTTATTTTTTTGAGATTTTTCTGATAATCTTTGAAAAAACGAGCAATCTTTAAAAGAGCATTTGATGAGTATAAAGTCATGAAGTGAACTCTTTTCGCAGCAAGCAAGCAACGGTACTACAGACGCTATCAATAGAAAAAAGGGTTGAACTTGATCCCGTGCTTTGATAACAACATCAATAATAATCATATTTAAAGAGAAAAAATGTTCAAAAAATTGCGTGTAATGCTCTCATCAAAAGAGCGTATCTCGTTATGAGTTTTGAATGTGTCAAGAAGAGTATTTCGAGGACGATGTAGAACCTCTTTCATATTTTCTAAGCTGCAGGGCTCTATCATTCAATTC
The DNA here is from genome assembly GCA_034687055.1 of Heteromurus nitidus. Taxonomy (NCBI): domain Eukaryota; kingdom Metazoa; phylum Arthropoda; class Collembola; order Entomobryomorpha; family Entomobryidae; genus Heteromurus; species Heteromurus nitidus. The sequence goes on along the minus strand of JAQFZW010004109.1, from coordinate 4,613 downwards.
AAATGAAAGGAAGAGGAAAAATATATCGCTCTAAAGCTCTGGTGCGAAAACAGATCATGATGATGCTCAACTTAATAAAGTGTATCAGCAAGACGTATCCATTTCATATAACTTCCTTTTACTTTTGCTTATCGTCACGTCATCGCCGAATCAGCAGCACGCAACACAGTATAATGATGATGTGACTCCGCTTTGAATTAAAAAATGGCAATAAGCAATAATCAATTGAGAACTTCCGACGTTACTGAGCATATGTATGCGTGCATTTCTAGCATTCCATTGAAATTCATTTATTCAAGCCCGTCACAGTGACATGTCGAGTCATCGGATGCTCTTTTGTTTAAAGAATATGGCACACGATTTATGTAAAAAGTATTTTTGTTTTGTCATTGTCAGTTCTCTTAAAGAGCAAAAAGGGAGGTGTGCAGTTACACAGGTACAAAAGGCACAACAAGAAATTGGCATGATTCAGATTTAAAAATAAGAGTTTTAATAAAGCATTTAAATGAGGTATGCAAATTGAAGCATTTCCTTAAAGATGACACATTGATGAACTCTACCCTACCCATTCCTCGAAGTAGTTTCATACTGGTGATATACTTCATACGATGGCGGCAAGGGGTAAAAGTTAAAAAACTGCCTCACAGCAGTTGGTAAATCATTAAAAATGCAACAACAAAATGTTTGAAAAGTTAGTCATTTAAATAATCGTGAGCCAATAGAGCACCGCTGCGATATACAAGAGCAGCATGTTATCTGGATCACATGCAATTTTGAAAGTGGACAATTTTTAGTTCGAAATTTTGCGATGGATGTGGCTTCAGAAGTTAGTTTTCCAGATAATTCGAGCAAATGTTCGCCGAAATTAATCTATTCGAACGAAAACCACAATGCGTCAAGGTTTCCTAAATGAATACTATTAGTACTCACGGTAGTTTTACAAATTACAAGCATGAGCCACACCTACCTATAGGACACTGGGTACATCTGTACATCTATTTTAATATAAATCGGCGTATAAGTCAATCTAAAATGTTCACGGTTTAAAAATATTAGTCGCCTCGTCAAATATTAATAAGGAATATTTTTAATTTCTTACAGTATTTCTCCTCTTCTCTTAAAAATTCTGTTATGAAACAGCTGTAGTGATGACATACAGAAAAGAACATTACATCATCTAACAGACCTTCTTTTTCGTCAGTCATTGTCATCATCATAAAGTTACTCCAATTTTGGACATATTATCCCCAGCAGTTGTTGACTTACGGGGGAGAGATGTCTTTTTAGCAGCATCAAAATTACTGATGAATTACTGACTCATATTTTTTAATGTAAGCTTATGTCAAATTATGGTGAATTTATGGGTTCAATGAAATGCAATATTTCGTTTTTTGCTTGAAATTGACCAACGTCAATACAAGACGCATCGTCATCACGCATATAGACTTACTTTTGCTTTCAGCGTCATCATCGTTATCGTTATGATTTGATGTATGACAACTCTCTAAGGTATAGGGTAGTTTTGCATTTTTTTTCTTCGCAGAAAGTAAGTTAAGGACAGGATTTGGCAAAAGTCTCTTTTTAATAAATATTGCCTTTGCCTTGAAGGGGAGATGCGTATGCGTTAGTGGGCAAATGCGATGCAGTAATAGACATATTATTATTTATTGTCTCTTTTTTTCTCTGTCAACAAAATCATCATTAAATCAATGGAAATCGGATGCCCTTTTATGGTCTTGAAAAACATTACGCACTTGCATCAAGTCTGCAGATATCTGCGGCAGAAAATGAGTTGTGCATGAGTTTAAGATTTTTTTGTTTAAATTCTTCTAAATTGCAATTACACGACATAAATAGTGGTCTCGTCGTCGGTCAGAAAGGAAGGGACGCTTTCATGTGGCAACTTGCATTTTATAAGCCTTTCATTTCAAAAAAAATATACAAATCCCATTGCGCTTTGTCTGACTGCATTATGTAATTTAATGATGATTGGATGTATTGATTTGAGAGAGAAGGTATCTTCATGAATGTAAAAGTATGCCTGCCTGCCACCTTTTACAGGAACAAAATTGATGATTTTCTTACAAAAGATTTTTGCCGACGAATGAGAGAAGTTCGGGGCGTTTAGCCGGTCAAGCCCCTTTATATCATTTCTACACGTGTGAAATATTATTGTCGAGTTTGATCAGAGAATTGCAGAAGGGGGTTTTCAACTGTTTTCAGTAGTACTTTGAGTTTGTCACAAGAAGCTCCAATAAATTTTAGCATGTTTGCTTTGTGTGCACAAATATCTGATCTTCTTTGTAATGTTGACTGTTGCAACGTTTATAGTTTTATTTCTGGCACCCAAATGATGCGTATTAAAGTCTTAGATCAGCAATATCCATTGGCACATTTATAGACACATACCTGATCACTTTTACCCCCGTCGCAGTTCACAACTATTTAAGCGACAACCGTCTCTCGAGTTAGAATACTAAAAACCATTTTAATCGCCATCAGTGATCTTGTCGCTCTTTTTTTCGCGTCCATTACTCTCCCATATCATTATCATTATATATTTGTCATTCTCCGAGGGAGATTATTGCATAACGCTCTAGGTGCTCTACATTCCAAATCGGAAAAGTTTAGTGGCCTACCCTGGAGGCATAGAGAGCATGCATAGGACTGTTTTTGAAACATCTCTTCAGGTCCTTATACAAAATGCAACATGTGCGATAGAAGAATAAAAAGTGGAAAGCATCTAATGCTGCAACCAAGCCACTTCATCATCATTATGTGTAACTTCATCTCTGCTCATCGCGGGATTATAAAAATTCCTCTCAATATGATGCAAGTCTATATGCGCGAACGCGAACCACATTAAAAGTCACAATGGATATGACAAGAGAGGAATAATTAAATCGAGCAGCCCACTCACCAATCCAACACACGCTCACAAGTGTGCTCTTCACATCGTTGATATATACAAAAAACAAATGCGTCCCACCAAAAATAATACAAGTTCCTTGACGGCTTGATGTATTGCATGCTAATCGCAAAGTGATAGTAAAAAACGGTATCATCTCATCAACGGTCAACATCATCGTCTTCATTCAAGAACATTGCAAACATATATATTATTTTCCCTTTTGCTTGTGCTCTACTTTCAGTCGAATTAAAAAACTTGAAGCTTGGCTCAACTCCTCGGATTATTATCGAGTTGATTGTTCTTTTCCGACTGGATTATGCAATTGATGACAAATGGTCGTAATAAACTCGAGGGAGAGACGACGAAGACGAGTAAGAGATACGAATTAGTGTCGTTGTAAAAAACGGATATTAGGCTTCAACTCTGATTTTAGAATGTGCTTTAAAGTTTGTTGGCTTTCAATTTGATTATGTTTGTGAACTACTTTTTCTTGTTGGAAATCGGGAAAGAAGTGTACTACTCAAAATCTAATGTTTTTTGCACAATGCAAATACAATTTTTTTAGAGGATGCACTCGTCTGCGCATGCGTGCGTGTACGATCATCTTCTTGAGAATCCCAATTCATTGCACAAAACTTTTTTATTCCTTCGTAGAAATCCCGTTGACTTTCAATTTGAATTTGTAATCGTGACATACGTGAATGTTTTACTCAGTGGAGAAAACTTTTTAAGAGTATTTTTGGAGTTGATTTTTTATGTATATTCGTCTACCTTTTTTATTAAGCCATTCCCTATTAAAATTGAAGCTTGTCAGGTTTGCCATGTGCCCGCAAATGATTGTAAACAAGAGAAGATTATATGTCCTGGTCAGTGTGTGCCAGGTATTTATTTGAGAAAATCACCTGTCGTGACTAAAAGGTTCAATTTCGTCAAATTGAATTGAACGGTTGAGAGAGAAAAGAGGAGAGCAAGAAGAGCACACGCGTGCTATTATGTTTGTGTGCACATGATATGATACGATTCTTGACGAGAGCAATTTTTTCTTTCTATCTCTCTGGTTGTGGATAAACAAACAAGAGAGCTGTGGTCATAATATTGTAACGTGAGTCCTAAAAGTGTTTCAGTGTATCGTAAAGCATCTCTCTTAAAACGAAATGTGTCTATGCATGTGCTCAGGATAATATTACACTTGTAGTAAAAATATTCATAGGGAAAACGTGACGTGATGAAGATGACTTGATCACTCACTCACTCAAAGTTTCTTGATAACTTGATTGAATGCACTTCACCAAAAAAAGAGATTTCCGAGAAGGACTGAGTTAATTGTGAAAGAGGAACGTATGGGAATAAACATGACAGGCTGAAGATATGATAGCTTTCCACTCACCAAAATCATCATCCGCTTCAGTTAATTCACATATTTTATCATATTTTCACTCGTCTGCTCATATTCGTTTATTCAATTCATTTGAATTGAGTGTTGTTGTTATTTTCTTATTTAGAAAAAAGTCAAATACGCTTTGTGATTAAATTAAGGCGCTAGGCGTATTGTCACCAAAAATAGCATCCCCGTCTTCAGAAATTGATTTTTTGTCACAAGAAGACAAAAAATTAAAATAATGAGGCAAACGTGCATATTTATTGAAATGTAAAAATGTAGACAAAAATGCAAATCGAAATGTCGGCGGCATCTTGTTCATGA
>JAQFZW010004108.1:0-11060 GCA_034687055.1 Heteromurus nitidus | reverse complement strand
CTCCTCAACCACGAGCTGATCTCGGTGGTTGAGCGAACGTTGTGGAAGAAGGAGAGTGGCGTTGTAGCCACTCTACAGTTTCTCCTAGCACACTTATGTCTTTCGGTGATAACACAAATACTTGCATAGTTGCATATTTTCCTTTTCCATTGGAGCAAGTGTAATCGATGTAAGGAGCTAGTGCATGAGCATGACTTGGTTAGTCCTCTATTTAGGGCACTGGCCACACACTTGTGCGTCAACTTCCAGCAAAAACTAAAGGAATAAAAGAAAGTGTTTATGCCTTTTGTCTATTTTGAGACAAAAAAAACTCCCACCAAATTTCGTTCGGCAAACCAATTAATTGATGAGAGTCGTGACTGTCACTGATTATTACTAAAGTATTTATAAGGAGCACACATATGAGCACCGCTTCCCGTCCAAATTGCTAAGAAATCGACAGAGAAACAGAGAAGGATTTTGGATTCAAGTCGCGTTTCCTGCTGCTGGAGGATCTATCTAGAGAATAAGTCAGAGCAGGGCACCAGCTACACGTGGCCCAAGTAAATACTTACACGAGCCAGGAAACAGCAATTTTTTGTATATTTCTCCGAGGAATTCGTGGAGTTGTTAGCGAGAAAGTAACCGATACAACGAACTGTTGTAGATGAACTAGTCAAACAATTAACTGAAACGAGACACGCGGTCGTAATAACCGATATACAATTTATTGATATTTTTCTCCACAGGCGTGATGGTGCATTCATGGCGGGTACTGGACTCGACTGGCAGAGCTAATGACTTAAATAATAAGTAATTATTCGAGTGTGACTTGAAAGGTCACAGGCAAAACTATTTATTAAATTACTCGAACAATAATGAATGTGACCTTGTCGTCTTCTCCGAAATACTCACTTTGCCATATGCATTCATCTAGATTTCACGAATTATTTTTCCCCTTTGGTGTAAATGTTTTCAAGCTATGCTCTACAGTGCGAACGTTCTAAATTAAATTAACGAAAAGAACTGACCTTGTCAATTTGACAGAAAACTACCCATTTCCTTTTTTTTAAAAAAAAATACAAGCTTATGTGCCGAATTCCTGCTTCAAATCATTTGCACCCACGTGCGCTCCCTTTCATGAATAATATATAAAGCTGATTCATTGCTTCCTGTGACGTCTTCAGTTCACTGCTTTATATTCCATAAATTTGCATTCCAAAATAAATTAATTCTACACATTCCACTCACATTTCATGTAGGAGAAAGTTGTGTGCGCTGGAGTGCTGCCTTCCTTTCGAAGGTAATATAAAATATAACTTTTAGCTTCCGCAGCTTCACTCCAGTTAAACCAATGTTTGGGCTCATTTCACGTGTAATTTATGTAGATGAAAAGTAGGCAGCTCCACACACACACACACACACACACACACACACACAGCAACCTTTTGGTCACACACACACACACGTGGAAACATGAAACTAGTCCTGGTGATGGCACACCACCACCACATTACACTTTTCGAACAATTTGCTCCTTCTGCTTTTGGAGGGATAATGTTTTATTGCAAGTTGAAGTAAAATGTGGGGCGCTTTTCCACGTCAAAAACAGTAATAATGGGAAAGAGTTATTCAAAAAATATGCACTCTCACTACGGCAATAAGTAATAAGAAAGAATATACAATTTAGAAAAGCTTCTTCTCCGCGTACTAAGCATACCCCTTGCCTCGGTTGACAGTTATTGGTAAAGATGTCGAATTGTATTGTTCAAATATACCTGCTATTACATTGGAAACAGCGTTAGAGAGTGAAACCAATACGATAAATCAGAATATGAAAATACATCGAGAGGAAAAGAAAGGAAGCCTTACAACGACAAATGACATTCGTCGAAAATGAATATTTATGCCTGCACGGTCTCGTTTACGACTCCCCACACACTTGGATGTTTCAGTGTGTGTCTGTGTGCCATGTAAAATTCCACCCGACTTGACATAACGGTGGGAATATAGAGATTGTGGTGGAGGTGGAATATATATTATATATATCTTTTGAATGGAATTGCTAATAAAAAGCTTACTTCAGATTCACACTCCCACATCATTCATAGATACATACTCTCCCATGTTGCGTATATGTCCATTTTTCCATTCTTATGAAAGTTGAAATTGGGGTTGGCTGCCTTCCTGCGGAAACTAGCATTTATGAGTGTACTCTTCCTCCGGAATGGAGTACATGTGAAATGGACAATGGGCAAAAACCGCACATGCCGAAGACATCTTTATGCAGAAAAGTGTCATTTATGCACAATTTATGGTTTGCATACAGCAGTTTTTTCGAGGCTCTAGAATACAAGTTTGATGTCTGAATCTCCTTTCGTTTATTCTCGGATGTCATTGGGAGCTTCATGGATACTGGGTTACCCAACCCATTTTGAATGCTGCTGACAAATAACCATTGCCTGGTTTAAAAGAGGGTGTATGACAAATGTTAAATAGTTGTCAAGTTGACATTGAATTGTTAAGAATTTACACCGTCTTTAAAAACCACAACAAAATAAGGTTTTCCTCTAATGTAAGTAATTCGGCCAACTGTATCGGGTAATTCGTCACTTTTAGTTGGATGAAACATTGTTCTGTATGCGTATGTAAGGAACTTTTTTGTTAAATGTATAAGCATGATGCCAGTGCCTCAATAGAGATATCCTATAAAATAGGAAATAGTTTCACATTCACAGTGTGGCATTTGTGATACAGATGTGCGGAACTGGCATCTCATGCAGATTGTGCAAATGTGCACCTACAAGCATTATTTACACGAGAATACAGCTTTCCAAATAATATGCCGACAGCACGGAGTTTTTGGAGAAAAATTCCTTGCCTACCATCATGTTAATTTTGGAATATTTACTTGAACGATAAACAAAGGGGTTGGGGAAAGTATTGCGAAAGCTACCTCACTATTACAAGTTGTTACCAGTCACAGCTTCTGCGACCTCAGAATTGGATAAACCGACGCAAGCGGATGTACAAACGCAGCACACCCCAAGTCAGACCTATTGTTTCGGCCTATCACGAATTGAAGTCGCTGAGAATGAATCCCACGTTTACGTTTCGACCTAGCCTCAGTTATCAAACATATTTTTCCTAGACTTGAAAAAATGGCAACATTTATTAGTTTATTAGGCAACACAGACAGACAGACTCTAGTTTTCGTATGAGACAGGGTTGGCTATCGAATAACCTTTTAAGGAAACTAAAATAACTCATAAATCACAATGTCCTCTTCTCTCTATTCAACTTTAATAACACCACGGCACAACAACAATGACTCAAAGACCATTATTTTGCAAGCTCGCAACAAACTTCAATACTCCACTCGGCAAGGAGCACGTCGTCGTTGTAGGTAAACTGCACATATTCCCATTTAATTCTACGACCCACAGCTGTTCCATGGTTTATTGGGGTATATTTGGTATGTTTCCGAAATTGAGTGCTATGCACACCGGAAGAGCAGTTATACAGTCGAGAGTATAGACTCCGCTGTAAATGGGTTTCATGAAATAGAATAGATCCTCAACATTCTAGGTCTTCTTCATTCATTGCGTTTGCCGATGTAAAATCATAGCCCACGTTTTTGTGTATGATGGGTGGGGCTGAAGAGTATTACAACACACCAATGACATATTATACTGTTATATTGTACACCAACAATATATTGTTTTTCATTACGCTATGCAAAGAAAAAGTTGGAAAGTAGAAACTGTAAAAGCCACGAATGTTTCTTCTGCAGTGGACATTCACGTCAGTGACGGTTTTGTCTTCCTTTTCCTGAAATTCTTCGCAATGATAGTTTGGAAGTACTCTGGCCTGTGATATTTCCGTAGTATATGCTGAAGAGAAAACTCTCTCTATCTCTCTCACTCACACACTTCTCTGTTGGGTTTGATATTTTGTGTAAAAGTATCCACTTTTTTAGAACTTTCTCCAAAAACCGCTCCTGCTTTTCGAAGTATGCTCGGAAGAAGTTACAAATTACAAGAGCTTAAGATTCTTGAAGCGAAGATACAACGATGGCAATTATTATACAACACAACGCTCTCCCGTCTTAACCTTGTAGTTTGAATATTGCTAAAAGTTGGGTAAAGTTGGAAGACCAAAAACTGCTACCGATTAGCCTACTGAGTTGGTTAAGAACACAATCCAGCTAATTGTAGATATGTTGGGTTCCATTTCCAAACAATTTGTCGTTAGATGACATTCTCACAGGTGATTTATGTAACCTGAACTTTAACATTTAAAAAACTGTAACTATTTTTACATCGCAATTTATACTATAAACATGTCAGCAGGACGTGCTGTGCATGATAATCTCACTTATCAGATTGTTGTAGTAATTTACTACTCATTTCTTATGCAAATCGTTTTTGACAAAATCTGGTCATACAAATTTCATGGATGTCAATAGACACGAAGTAGTATTTCACATGCTTTCACGCACCCACTTGTCATACTATCCCGCTTTATAGCTTGTTTCATGAACGCAATTTTGTCTACATAGTTCGAACAATTGAAGCTTGTATTAATGCAATATTATATAACAGTATAATCGATATTGACAACAGCCCAACATGAAACCTAAAAAACCGATAAAAATCTCGAAATAAGTTTGTTGGAGACCCCTGTGACGGGGATTAAGGGCTTTAAATAATTTAATTTCGCTCAAATTGAGTTATTTCAGTTTAGGGTAATATTGTTTGTGGCTTAGTGGTGTTACAGTAGCAGTGTATGATGCCCCCTGTGTATATGGAAAATCGATATTGAGTTGATTGAAAGACTTTGTGAAATCATATTTTCCGATTTACACACTACAATAGACTTACGCAGACAAAAACATTTCCAAAAATATCTCTCGTAAAATCGTAATATGAGCTGATTGCAGAAAATATACTCTTGAGTAGCATTAATGTTGCTCTTGAATCTGCGGCTAACTTTATATACCTCCAGTTGTAAAACTTGAATTTAAGTACACTAATCGTAAGGCATGTACTCGCTAATTGCTGCTTGTTACTAAACTAATTGCTATATTCCTTACGTAAAGTTAGTTTTAAAATTGTCGATCCGAACTTTGAGAAAATATTTGTTAGCATTGCAGTACAGAAAAACCCATGGCCTTCGCCTCAAATTCGCCACAATTTAGTTGGAATTTGTAAATTCCAAAGCCAAAGTCTGACAAAGTTAAAGCATATTTATTTAGACAGTTCTTAGAGAGCTTTTACTATATTATGCTTAATAAAGCAATTTTAAACCATAATTGGGTATTTGCGTAGTTATTTCGAAGAATGGCAGCTTTCTATTACTCGGCTGAAGTGGCCAAGCGTAGCTAATTTTACTTTAAAGTTTAGATTAGCTTTTATTTGCGTTATTATAATTGTTCAAATAAACAACGCTGGAAGTGGCAGGGCTCTGTAAGACCGTCGTGGGCTTAACTGAGGTTGGCAGAATGTAACAAGTCTCCAGAATAATGTAACCTTACCTCCATTTCTTCAGTTTACACTTCATAAGTTGAACAAACAGTCAGATAAGATGGTCGTACAACTCACATCATAACGGCAATGATGATAACTTGGGAGGAAAGCACAAGAAAAAACAAACTTTCCTCGCGATGTTTTTATACGGTGGATGAGCACGCCAGGAGACCAACAGAGGACATAGATTTTTTAGGGAGACAAGTCAACAATTCATATCTCCACGTTTAATGCTTCTCGAAAAAGGACCAAGTTGACTCAAAAGTAACCACAAAACCTGGGCAAACTGTGGGTGCCGGGTAGATTCAGTATGTATTTTGAGGTAACTACACACCGCCCTTCTGACACCATTATCTCATTCGTCTTAATTTAATGTGTCACACATGCAGTACATCACATCTGTCTCCTTTAGTGAACATTGCTAACCCCAATTTATTTTCGCCTTCTTCCACACGTCATATATAGTGTACAAAGACTGTGACTGATGTAGTATAATTGTTAGCTAACATAAGTTACTAAACTGTCAAAAGCCAAGGTTTGTAGCAAGTTGCCCCTGTGCGGAGAATGTGAACAGAACCTACTCCAGCTACTTGTAATAAACAGTAAGGATATTAGATGAAAGTAAAACATAGTTTTACAAAAATTCATATACTTTCTATTTTTTCTGTGGCAAGTTTTTGAATTCCAATTTAAATATATGTCAGTCGCTCTGACGTTATATTGCCTTCCGCTCGCAACTGAATGATATATTATTTAACAAGTACTTGTTTATTTACGCGTTTACACACAAAAAATAGCGTAGCACCGGCACAGCAAACAGCAGATTCTTATATTATTTCGTATACACGTGTTATTACGACAGATTTTGGCAATATCCTCTACACTTGCGTAATATATTGTCTTCTAAATAGTTTGTGAACGCAGGCGGAGCGAATAACCATTAATATTATATATCATTTACATGCTACTTCGCCTCTTTGTAATCGACAATGTTGAACACCACATTCCAGGTTGAATGGGTGGACTATAACGATGAAAAGGAAAAAATAACCTAAAGAATGCGTTGAATGTTTTGAGAACAGCTAGTCATACATCAGTGTGGAGGATTTTTGTTTCCTTTGCAAAAAGTTGGTAGATAAGGAATATATTACTTGTGTACTGGGGTCATACCAACTCAAAGGACACATGTAACTCTAGGTTAGGCTTAGGCATGAAATTGCGATCAATTGGCAAACCATACTTGCAATTAACATTTGGCGCCACAAATATGCGCTAACTTATGTACCTAGACCTACAGGACGTTGCACAGCCAACCAGCTAGAACATGCTACCTGTCATGTTCCTCCAACAAATGCGATACAATATACGAACGTTTCACCACATTAGGCACACACCACTATTATCACAATTATAATTATAACTAGAAAAAAGCACTGGAATCGTACTGTGAAAGGCGAGGGAAGGTAAGAAGACGAAGAAAAAAAATTGTCGGTTATCCGGTGCGTATATACACGCGATAGCAATAAAACAAAACTCTTTGCCCACAAACTAAGACCTTTTTTCAAGCATGCATGAAGCATACTCTTACAATCAGACCTGTCATCGATTAAATCGTAGGAAGTACAGGGACTTGTGGTAGACGAAAGCCGTAGAATCCACTCGAGATTTCATCAATATATGCAAATTTTAGTGTCTACTTGTCAACTGAAGGATGAACTGCAAACAATGGTTTTTCCCCATTTTTTATCAGCAAACCGAGAACAACTTGTACGTTTCTCTCTCTCTCTCGGCACAAGTATGTGAAAAGAGTATTGAGCACACACATTCAAAAATGTTTGCATTAGAATTCCTTGACAACCTCGGAGAGAAAAAATCGTGGATATGGACGTGAAAATCATTTCAATATAAAAAACATTGCTTAAAATTCAACATCATTTCGGAAATGTTTCCAGCCACAGCCAATGCAAGATGTTGCTGCGTAGGACTGCTAATAGTAGCAATAAATGAGAGTGAATAAGGGAAGAGAGATACTGAAAAAAATGTGGTTGTTGCTCTCGCTGAGGTAACTGATGTATTCAAGTAAAAACCAATCGGCATTAATGGATGTGTGAAGAAGTAGCGACTTAGGGACATACTAGTATTATGAACATATCCATTATGTATGTGCATATTTTTACTGCGTAACTACGATTTTGACACGAAAATGCACTAGTCAAAGGGATGTCTGATGACGGCAAACCTGTGATCTTATTAATTTTCCTAATTCTAAAAATAGCATTATTAGACGTGTACAAAATCAAAACTTCCTCAAAAAGTATTTACCAGTTTGTGAAAACCGGAAGTTATTGCAGGTGTTGATCTCAAAAGAAAGTTCTTGACAAGAAGTTCTGAGGATGTGGCAACCAATTCCACAAATTGAAGTATTAAGACAAGGTTAAAAGTGATTGGAAAATGGTTTACTACAGCTCCTTTGAAGTGGCAACAACTGCAGACATAAAGACAGGCAAACCAGAGTATGTAAGTTCGAAAGTAGCATATTGTGCAATATAGATATTGAGTATGACATCACATAAATAAATATGCATTGAATGTGATGTTGATTTTTGTCGGGAGAAGACATGGCGTTTTTTTGGGAATGGCAGTGGGAAACAATAGACACAAATCCTTTGTCTGGCAAGTCAATGATAAAAAACCTGTATCGTCACAATCATTCCAAGTTTTACAATGAAATGTCTCTCCAATTCTCGTTCTTCATGAGATTCACGTACCAGGCAAATCTAATCGTAAGATGAATTCATAATACGACGAGTCTGACTTGCGTATGTGTGGGTGTACTTCCTATCTCTTCAAATGGAGAGTTCACATGGCAAATGTATATTTATATTTATCGCAAGACATTTTGTCACATTTTTATGTACAATAAATCCAAGTTCAAAATGGTCATTTGAAAACTTTAGAACAAAGAAGGGCAAGCATATTCGCCTTATCCTACAAGTATTAGCTTCTAGTCAAATAAACCGTTGTAAAAACGAACGTATATGTATGTAGCTCAATTCTTAAATAATATAAAACCTATGGCCTCAAAGAGGAATGCAAACTCTAAAGGTTCGATAGAAATAACGAGAAATAACGACAAGTCCAAAGATGCAAAGTTTGGATAATACGACAGCCGGACAGACGTCACGACAGACCCATACCTTCGAATAATGGAGCTTTTAACTTCCAACAAGGATGAATGCCAACACTTCATGACATCATAAGAAACAGTCAGTGCATGTCAATATCTTGTCCTTTGTCAAGACATCTAATGAAATCTGTCAACAATATTATGACTTCATTCTTTCAGCATCATCCTTGAAGTCCTTCACATATATTTATATGGAATACATAAACGCTTTTATTCATTCATTTGCATTTCTTCTTTCATTTTTTACAATTCCTTGGCAAACACATTTGAAGATGTTTTATGTCTCACCCGAAATTCATTGAGATACTGTCACATCCTTTATGAATGACATTATCACGCATGCGGTGTTATATTCATGGATACTTTTACACGTACTACAACCACAATGAGAACGTATTCACTTTGGGGAAAGTGAAATATTTATATAGCTTCCAAAGCTAATTCAGTCACAATTAACAACGTTCCACTGCACACCCATCTAAATTACCATTACACTGATTAAATATTTACGGAGCGTCTCTTTCCTTTAAGGACACACATGGGAGCGCTGTACAAAATGAACATTTATTTCGTTCCTTTACTCGGTTGTTAGCAACTCCACCGGCTGAACTCTTCGCTAGTTGGAATGGGCCATCAACAAATCTATATAATAACTGTCATAGAAAAGCAACTACAAACAACTAACAATGCATACATGTATAATGCATACTAAACCAATAACAACTTTCAATAAACTTTTATACTATTCGCTCCGGAATTTCCACCCGTTTTTATGCAAGTTGTGTTAGGATATCCTCTCCTTTAAATCTACTTGAATGAAATTGTGCGTGTGTATGTTTTAGATGTCACAGGTTTAGTCAAGCTTGCATTGTCATATTGTGTAAGTGCAATATATTTCATAGGTATTCAGTAAAAAAATAAACTTTATTAATATCAGAAAAAACGGCGGGTAGTGCTGAAGGAGCGACAACATAAGAACGCATACATTGTATAGGTGAAGCCGGCACTTTAGAAGCAATGACAATGGAGGAGGGGAATGGTGGGTTCATAAAATGTAACATAATACCTCGCTATAAAAGTAGTGGAGAGGAGAAGAAAAGTTTGCCTGCATAATTTCCACTTATGTGTTTATGTCATAAATTCTCATGGAGTACGTACGAAGCCTCGAATCGCAATATATATTCGGACAATTGAGAGCGCTCGCAAAGGGCCTCATTGAAAGTAAGATATCATAAAACTCAAGTTTACGCAAAAATGAAACTCCCATTCTGGCCGGTGCCCTGTTCCTTCCATGTCCTTCCTCATACTCTATTCTTTATATTGCTCTCAAAAGGCACTTGTACTTTTTACAAGTCGTATAGATCATTATATACAATCGAACATACATACATTGTTAGTCGTGCAAGGGTTTGCCATTAAATTCGTCATACTACAAAGTAGGTGGGTATCAAGCGAGCAAAAAAATGTGTGTGGAAACGGAACTTCCGCTTGTATCCATCCTGGCCCACCAAGTCAGCCAACCCATTCGTTCTCACAGTCATACGGTATCTATACTTTTATTATTAGAAGGGCTAAAATTGTACCAAGTCATTTGGTGAACTTGAAAGAACTCTGGGTTCAATTACCACAGCGCTTACACATTATGATTTTTGCTGAATATCCGTATAACAAACATTCAACAGAGGAGCAGCATACGTTTAATTCCAAACTCATCTTGTTCCTTCTCCGTTGAGTCTTGCTTAAAGGCGTTAAAGGAAGAAAAAAATTACGTCTATACCAGAACAGCATGTAATCTCTGTATCCGTCTTCTGTACTTTTTCTCTCTCTGAAGACGTATTTGAAGTAGAAGGGCTTACAGGCAATCCAAGCATAATATTAGAAAACATATATATCTTTTCAACTAATGCAAAAATGGGTAAGAAAAAACGCATCTAGATGCTAAAATATAGCATCTATCTCAATTTATTTTCCATCCATATTTTCCCCCTACTTCCTCTCCGAATATTTCCCCCCCTGTGAAAGTTATTCCTCGCAATTTTTCTACCACTTATGGTTCACATTTCCATAATGTGAAAATAGTACGAAAGAAAAGTCGACAGGAAGGATTGTGTCTAAGTGCTCTCTCTCTCTCTCACTGTTTCTCTCCCCAACAGTTACTTTTTATTGCTCCTATTTGACTATTTATAATGCTAACATGTAACATATATATAGTTGGGTGAGGAATGAGTGACTGAATGAGTGAGTCTTCCCCTACATCAAACTTTCTCCCGTCCCTTTCATTTCACTGCTTTCACTCTGTGGGCAATTTGAATCAAAATGTTGTAAAATAGCGGTTGACTGGCTCTTGTTCATAAATATAGTGGAAA
>JAQFZW010004107.1:0-11070 GCA_034687055.1 Heteromurus nitidus | reverse complement strand
ATACGTTCCCCACAGAAGGTAGTTTCCACGTTCACGATATGTTAGTGAAATCATGTAACCTGGGGCCCGCCCTTAACTGGGTAATTTAAACATGGTGATATGTGCGTCTCGACGAAAACACTGTTTCTTCCCCCCCCCCCACACGAAAACTAATCCTATAAAGGTAAAAGCTCGATTATAAAGCAAGCCCTTTACTGATATTTTACTACAAAAAAAGGAAGACGATGAAGAAGAAGAAGAAGAGAAAACACAAGACACTTGCACCTACTTCGCTAACAAAAGGGCAAGGGGATAGGCAGTAAATGTGAAGTGTCGACAGGATGCATTTATCGTAATAAGAAACTGTTGCTTTTTTCCACTTTTTCCTCTCTTGTAATAACAGTAATACTTTAGGTGACGATGACTCTAATTGCGATGAAGAAAGGTAAATATTGCAGAAAGGCTCCGTGGAGGAAAGATGTGTGGATTCTAATTCTCTTTCTTATACCCGCCATTTGCTAATACCTCGACGAGGTCACTAGTTCCAAGAGAAATAGTTTTACAGCCATACTCGGGAAAAATGAGCGCGCATTTAAGGTAAATTGTGTTATTTAAAAAAATGCTTTGAATCAACCAGGGACTAATGGGAAGAAGCACAAGAGTGTTGAACGAAGGCTAACATTGATTAACATTTTGACTGATGTTTTGATGCTCTTCGCTTTTAAGCTCATCTCTCCGTGGTTGTTGCGGAGGTGGAACATGACAGGACGAGAAAGTGGACGAAAAAATAATTCTTCCTTTAACTGCCCTCCGAAATACATAGTATTTTCGGCACAATCTTTAAAAATGGTATAAAGTGAACTAGAAAAAGGTTAAAGGAGAGTGGCATTTTTTTCGCCATGAAGAATATTTTTGAGGGCACTTTTTGTGTCGCCTGAAATATAATATGTCCGTAAAAAGACGAAAGTGAGACAGAGAGGGCAAAGTGCATTTTGATGTTGTGCCTGTGGGTAGTCTCCATCTAACAATAACTTCACATCCACCTTCCTCTAGCGAGTGATGGTTCCACTCTTTGTGCTCTCCGCCATGCTGCTTGTCCCTGACTTGAAAATAATATGGATGAATGAGTGTTTGGCATTATATTGTCGGCGGTGAAAGCAACTGTGCTACTTTCCCTTTGTTGTTCTCTCTCCATCAACAAGGTTTACAAGTTGGGCCTGTAGATTTTTGTCAATTGACACGATACATGGGCTTCCCTGTAGAAGTGTACTTATGTGTCTGCATTATTCACAGCCATAGTGAATATTACCCTGTGGTCTTTTCATTGCTCTTTTCTCTCTCTATGAACATGTGGTGGTGAAAGGAATATGGGAAGAGAGAGGACCCTACTACTACACCATAACATTCTGAACTATGAACTATCACATTGTCTCCCCTTCCCTTCTCTCTCTCTCGTTCCAATGGTGAAAATGAAAGACCGTCACACACACCAGAACATGGCATCCATTCCAAAAACTTCGCTGTGCTGATGATGATAAAAGAATCCACTGACATGGTTTCTGGTTTCCAGAGGCATTCAATATAGTCTCTTGTCCTCTTCTGAACCCTGAACATGCCTGCGTGTGCACAGCGAAAAGTTGTATTTGCAAAAGCAACACAGAAATAACAAGCTTTCCTCATCCCTTCTTCACAAAATCCACGCATCCTTCTTTCTCATGCAAAATAGCGAAACCAAACCAACTAGAATAGAATAACCAATATTATTATTCAGCCTCTTTTCAGCCTCTCGTTTCGTTTTTGTGCGAGCTTTTGGGTGGCTCTAGGATTTAGGATGAAGAGAGAGAGAGAGAGAGAGAGAGAGAAGGAAAAAACTGTGAAACGATCCAGTAAATTTACGCTCGCAAATCTGGCTGCTTTTAAAGGGGGAGAAACCACTTTATTTCCATGAAATTCATGGTTGTACTATCACGAATTTCATATCAGCGGAGAAACAAACGCGGTGTGCCTCCATAAATGCGAATATACATAACACGTGCAAATATGTGTAAAAGCTAAAAAATGTTATGTAAGTTCATAGAAGAGTAGCACAATCCAAGAATTCAAGCCATATGTCTAATTTTTTGTGTGAATGTGTTGTGCTGGTATGACAGAGTGTAATGGTGCCAGGAGTCCATCAGTGATTTTCACACAGAATGAGAATATATATATATTTATAGATACAAAGGCAACAGCTGAAGTGGTACATTCATACTCGCATCTCTTACCAAGTTTCGCATGCGAGGGGAAAATAGTTTTTTTGCACCCCATGAGAAGACCATTACTCACCGTTAGATTGTATTCGAAGTTAAGGGGGAAAATTGCAAAATGGGATCAAAAAGTCTGCAATATTTTGTAAATCCCATCAGTCTTGACTTTATTTATGATTATACAACAAAGAAGTTGTAGTAGTTTCGCCGAGAATGGAGAAAGTCGGGGAGAGAAGCTTCAAAAGGGAGAAAAAGAGGAGAGAGAGAGGCAGAGGGATAGCGAAATGAGGGAGAAATAGGAGGCTTGACTAAATCACCGTGTGGCTTTGTTAAATAGATTTATGAGTAAGTATTCAATTAAACAACGCTCGACACTGTAGGAAGTCAGCGATAAACTCTACAGGGCATCACATCCCCGTCCCCAATGCAGTATTAGTATTAATAGAACAGAACCAACAACATGACTAACAGAGACAACAAAACAGCGGTGCGGAGGAAAATGGCTCTATGCGAGGGAATGCAACAAGAAAATATTACTTACTGAAGCAAGAAGTAGGAGAGAGTGAGAGAGAGAGAGAGAAAGCATACCACAGCACACAAAGTTCGGTTCGCATGCCAAGACAATAGCTACCAATATTTTCCCTTGTCAAGTCATAATCGCAATATACCACTTTTCCTAATCACGGTCCGCTAGAGTAGAGCGGCTTAAGAGAAATCTTTGCCTTCCAGCTTTGTTCCCATTTTCGTGTGTGTATATTCGAATCTCATGCGAGGAGAGAGAGAGTCACAAAAGCTTAAAGCAATCTAGGTAGGAAAAAACTGAAGCTTAAACCTTTTGCGTGTTAGCCTCAAAAACGTTACCGTTGTTGCCCGCTCCCGAATAACTTCCAACTCCAACAGCTCATTTCTAATTTATTTTGGACGAGGAAACACAGCGAAATGCATGTATGGAAGAGCTAAACATCTTCACGTATTTATAACTTGCATACCCATAGGATTATGTGCATGTGTGTAAATGTTTATTACTGCCTTTTCTATATACTTACTATTCCACACGATTATGTCGTTTTGGAATTTCCTATATTAAAATCTGGACGCACGAATAGACAGATTTTCACTCGTAATGAGTGAGTGGCTTATAAGAAGTTTTGCTGTAGAAAGCATGTATTATATATACGGATTTATTTTTTTGTACTTTCTCTAAACTAGAATCTCGATCTCTGAATAGAGTAAATTCTCAGAGTTGGATTTGCAACCGGAGCACATTCCTATATATGGAATGATGTGACTGTTTGTCTAGAAAATGATGGTTGTGTATAGGTGTTCCCCTTCCCCTCCTTCCCTCAAATATCATAACATTTACTCATACGCACGAATGATGATTAAGGGTCATGGAAGTGTTATCATTTTTCCAATGTATCTCTCTACCCCTCCATCTAGAGTTCCCTAAACCTGAGGAAAAGTGAAAAGTGTTACTTTCTCCTCTTTCAGTTTGAGGTTTTGGGTGGAACATCCACCGCGAGAATGAAATCCTTCCATCTTTTGTTTATTACTCGGCAATCTGCAGGCATGTTTTGTGGCTGATGTTATTACGGTGGTGTGTACGGTGCAAGTCAAAGACAGGAGGTAGAGAGATTCCACTTTTGCTTTCTCTCCAAAAAAATAGCGTAGAACATGGAAAAGGGTAAAGGACCTTAAAGGAGTATAATATGTATACTTCATTTATCTCGAATCCTTATGCCGCAAAATAATGACAACAATCATTGTGGGTACGTGCTTCGACTGGGAAGTTTTATGCGAGCTTTAACAGCACGTACGTGTGCACTAGTCGTATGACCCTCACAAACTTTCATACCCATGCATATATTTTGTCGAATGTGTCATCCTTTTTTTTACAGATTTTGTGATTCAAGTTGGTTGACTCTTTTGAGGAAGAGATCAAATCGTATAATTACAGAGAGAAGCATGTTCGAAGATGGAGTTATGTGAACAGTAAATCATCCTTCGCAGTTGTAATTCAGTTTTTGACGTAGTATGATTTTCCTTGAAATGAACTTGGCGTGGATCTTGGAGAATCAAGCTAATATCACAAATCACAATTGACGACAATCGTCGTCGTCGTAAGCTAGCGCTGTGTGACATTAATTGGACCAGATATAAATTGAGTATCATCGAGTTACTGATTCTGATGCACTTCTCAGAAAGATGTATTCAAATTGGGTTAGGAAAATTAGGAAAAGTTTTTTGGCTCCGGGTAAGGGAAGAAGATAATGAAATGTGTCAGTCAAATCAACTCATGAAGAGAGAGAGAAAACATATTCTTACCGATTTGTCATTTCAATCTGGAGAAGTATGTTGAGTACCTCCTCTGCACTGGAGATTTGTCTCACAACATCAATACGGAGGGAATCGTTGGTATACGATAAATCTTGAAATATCGACTGCAGACGCAGCAGACCTGTAAGAAGAGAGAGAAAAAGAGAAATGTTCAAGTACATTAGCGTTAGCCTTTTCTTCCTCGTCTTCCGCGAGGATAATGCTCCCTCCCTCACTTTAGTTAACTTCAAGGGTAAAACTGTGTCTGAAAAGGAGGACAATAAGCTGAGCACGGAGAAATCTTACTCGACCTTTTTTTTCCTCCTCCTTTTTTATATTCATCCGTATCTCTTTGGGTGGGATAAGAAGAAAACATATAAAAAAAATCTAGCAGTGGCATTGTCTTGCCATCCACATCCACCCACCCACCCTGCGTGTCACATTCCATTCATCTATTCTATTTTTACCCTCGCTCCACTTCCATTTCCGTGTGTGTGTATAAACTTGTATCTTTGGGGAATGTATATGGGGAACAATCGTACCTACTACTACACACATTACACCATTACATTATGCCAGGGTATTGAAGAAGGGCTTAAGGCAATTACTCACAGAGTAATACCTTTTGTTGACAAGCCCAAGGGGCCATAAAGCCAACCAGGCCAGCTCGTGACATGCGGACCCTCGATCTCACAAATCATTGCGTGCCTCCACTATTACATCAGCCATATCACTATTTTTTATGGAAATAATGGAGTTTTTACTCTTCTCTCTCCACATTTCTTTTTTCTTCCTCTTCTCCCCGTTTATGTTTGTTGGGAACAAAAATTCAAATTTTATTACAAGGAGCTTAACCCCTTTTTGATAGTCAGCAGAAAAAAATATATATATTTTCGTGTGAGTGAGAGTCTCTATTTCGCGAATTAGTACGTTGGGAATATGGTATGCTTCAGAATTTGTGAATTGTGACGGAGAAAAGTATAAAAAAGGGGTGATCGACGAAATTCCGACATTCGTGTATTATAAATCTTTTTTTCTTCTTCTTCAGTCAGAATCAGAACAAATGATGCTTGTTTGTTTACGTATTTAGCCAAGTTGAGGTTGAGATTGGCTGTGGGAAGAGAGAGAGAGAGAGAGAGAGAAAGTGGGAGTACAGCTGCAATCGGTGACACTGGACAGGATAAAAAGTAATGGCAGCATAATAATACGTCTGACTGATTGTACGCTTTGAGGTGCGTTCGTATATATTCAAGAAGGAAAGGCTATAAGGAGAGTGATAATGGTATTTTTCGGCCGTAGCATTTTTTATCTTTTCTCAATGTCAAAACGAAAATGACAATTTTTCCTTTCGTTTTTTATGTGCGATGTGAGTGAGCTTTTGTGTATGGTGGGTGTATGTGTGTGTCTGGTAGTGGTATGCTTACACACATGTAAAACTCCTTTTTCCCCTCGGTTGTGTGAGTGTGACCAACTCTTGGAATATTATGGCTCGTTATGTTTGTCGTAAGACACAGCCTCCAGTTGTGTTTAAGTAGCAATATAAAGAAAGAGTTATGAAGAAAACAGAAGGAGAGTAGGAAAAAGGAGACACATTATAAACGAGCAGTCGATTTCCCCCATTTCTCCATTCTCTGCGGAGCTTCCTTCTTTCTTTCTTTACTCCACTCTCTCTCTCTCTCTCTCTCTCGTTCTCACTCACTCAGTCAGTGTCTTCAATAAAATGCCTGTCTCCGCGCTCACACAGTTCTCGTCGTCATGTGTGAAGAGGACATGAGAGCCAATTTGTGATCATTCTTTGTGGTCACTTGGTAGACGGGTATTCCCCCTCCTTCCTTGTAAGAAAAAAGGACATGTTTGGAGGGGAGAAGAAGGTAATAATAATATTGAAAGAGGCTATATCCACCAGCTTCTTTTTTCTCTCGCGCCAGTCCTTTTTTTGGTCAAAACCACACTACACGTCCACTAAAGTCAACATCATAGGTTCGAATGTTATATCCGCAGCAGCATAGATCAACTATTATTGGGAGAAAGTGGAAAATAGAAGAAGGAAGAGGGATATATAATGTGTTTACTTGTCCATAGTCCATATGGATATAAGTATATGAGATGACACATACGAAAATCTTAAGGAAACGTCATCGTGTGAAATACCTCCACGTAAAAGGAGGACGAATGAATGTTGGTTCGTTCTTGGGTGTGTGCATGTATGTACAAGGCGCATACCCACAAAGTTGTCAGATTGCCCTATTATGGGCTATACACTACTCTTATTACACATTGCGTTTGGATTGTTAAACACACAAAATAGCCTCTTTTCCCTTCGCCGTGACGCACACACATACGCCACTTTAATAGGAATTTAGTGTGCATTTTTTGCCCTCTCGGATTGTTTGTACTCGTACATATGGTCGTCTTCTTGGATTTGTTAGCCAAGCTGATGCTACTTTTGCCCCTTTGTGCGTGAGATTTCTCTGGCATTGGTATTGTGTGCCACCTTCGTAATATACCTCATGCTAACAGGGATTTCCTTTCTCCACAAAAAAATCTCTTGGTTATAGAGGTGCGCTTATGTTTTCGAACGTGTATGGTGAGCCAGTTCTTCACATTTTTTTATTATTGCATTGTGCGTGTTGACAACGTGCATATGTTAGGGATTTGGGGATTGTAGATTCTGGCAAAGGGTACAACATGGGGCTTATTGTTTCAATCATATTGAGAAAAAACAAAGCACAAAAGCACGACATATTCCTTCAGTTCGAATAAGTATGTGCGTTCATTGCTTTCTCTCTTGTTAAAATATATCTAACTTCTTTGTCACGACACAAGCGACCAATCCAGAATGGAACTAGAAAAACTATTCATTATTTATCTAAATCTCAGCACTTTTTCATTTCCAAGATGAAATCTTGTAATTGAAGTAAATTCATTTCTTAACAGCATGCATAGTGTTGCTCTCTCCTTATCAGACATTCTGCCTACAATATTTCATTCAATCAGTCAACTTGAGTTATAATTATACATGAAACAGATCAAAACCACACTTACTCCAAATCTACGTTCAAGCTTTTCCGCGTTCAAAATATAAAAAAACGTTAACGCCGTTATAATTGAACTTGTCCTAGACTTGTCGCTTTACTTAAACTGAAATGCGTGGGTACAATGTTTTAAATTCAACTTCGTAAAAGGTTAATTTCCGCTCGAACCATTCTTTTTCTCATTCCCATTCCAGACTATCGGTTCCATCTTCTTACTCATAGCTTTTTACAATTGGGACTACACGACTGAACCTGCGTCTTCTTCTATGCATTTTGCTTTTTCTCACAAACGCATCTTCATGAATAGGCATGCACATCCTATAAAGTTTTATTGCATTTCTTATCCCCGGAAATACAATTGCATTCTTCGAACTACAAAGGAAAAATGCCTCTAGATCTTAATCACCGATGAATTATCAGTAAAATGTGCTGACTTGACAGAAAAAATGGAAGAGGTAAAGGCGTAGAAGGAATAAGCACGACAATCTGTCCGCATGAGGAATCGCGATGTGACAGCAGCTCGAAACGAACTCCTTGTTCCCGTCGAACAACCAACCATCTGATATTTTATACGGGAATTTTACGTTCCCAGAGTGCACTCACTTCTTCACCAATTTTCGCCTGAATGATGAGCATCATTGGGCTCATCTTCGTCATCATCATCAACAATATACGATCACCCTGTTTTCCTGCCTCTTCCCTCACTTTTACCACTACTTTCATCTGTTTCACTTCACCTTCTCCTCGTTTCCATTCTCCTTCCCTCCCTTCATTCCCATCAACAAAGTAGCGAAAGAAGAAGAAGAAAAAACATCATTATGTTCAAAGCGTGTGCAGCAGTGTGCTCTGGAGAGAGAGAGAGAGCGACACACACACTTTTCCCCAATTTATGTACGACCATGCTCATAGACATTGTCATTCCCTCTGTCTTTTTCATTCCCGTAATCGTCATCATCCCAACTTTTGCTTTAGCTCATCACCATTATCATCACCGCCATGCCATATCATGATCATCAACACCATCACATCACACAGCGCCCATATATTTCATCGTATGGAAGTAAAACGCTAAGACCCTAAAACCCACACATATGTCGGCGAAATATATATATACATTTCGGCATGACATGAGAAGAGCGCCCTATGGAAGGGAACTGTCGACAACACGGAAGCAAAGGAAAAGGAAAAAGCACCATGTGGAGGAGTTGTAACAGGAGCAGTATTTTACCCAAGGAAAATTGCACAGTTTATAAGTTATCCAGCCTCTACCAAACATTAATCTCGTCCATGTGTCGTTGTTGACTACTTCCTACGGATTCTACACCTCAACGAGAGTAGGAGTAGGAGTCGTAGTGGTATCCTCATATCTTCCTCACTTTCACCAACCGACACCACACCAAAAGAGACTAACATCAACATCACACAGGTCCGTTTCATATACCTAAATGTACATAGGTGGAAAAAACAGAAAAAACATGTTTTGTGGGAGTGTGAAACCCTTGAGATAGCCTGATCGTGAGTGTGTAAACGGAAAGAAACTTTTTCCAGAGTTGAATGAATGGATATGTTATGGTGGTGATGTTCTTTTCCAGGGAAGGAAAAGGTAATGAAATCTGGTACACACATGCATTATTATAGTAGTCTTTCCGTTATTCAGAATATATATTCCTGGATTCCAGACATAAAATTCTATGTGTGCATACTCTTTAGCACAGGTTGTACACAATTACAACTTTCACCACTCTTTTTCTCTTTGATATTTCCCATATCTGCATATCAAAGCAGACTCCACATGGAGAGAGAGAGAGAGAGAGAGAGATGGTCTGTGTGTCTGTGAGTAAAAGTGGAAGACTTAAAGGGAACCTATTTTTATGCCATGGGTGGTGTGGCATTGCTCTACGTTTATTCTTACGTATACACATACTTTGTAGTTGGTGAAGCAGAAGAGATCTTTGCACAGTAAATGTAAGGATAGATGAGATACGCGTATATACATTTCATTCTCTTCCAGTTCCAGTTCCTTTTCACGGTTCATGAGTATATGACATGGCACGGCATACATATCTGGTATTGATGCTTCAGCAAAATTCCACTCTTTTTGGTTGGGTCAACGTCATAAATTTTGAGAGTTGATCGCGGCACCCACCATCAACTTCAAAATATTAGGTTGCTCTAACAGCTCGTAAAACTGTTGATGAGTTTTCCTCTAGAGAGAAAGAGAGAGAAAAGCTTCAAGTTTCTCACTGCTTCCGTTCCTTGTAACAATTTCACTCTTGCTCTCTCAACTCAAAAACTTGCACGAATCTGATAGTAAAAAAGTCCCTTCATACATATACCACATCCGACAACTAATACCACACAAGAAGATATGGTGTGCCTCAAAAAGTAATAGTTTTTGCAACACATGCCAACAAATTATGTAGGATTCATCATATTTTTGGAATGGAATGCGAATACGTGAGCTCGTAACACACTTTTCATCGCATTGATTCTCAGCTCTATATTTCCCATGCAGCATCCTTGAGGAGGAACTTTTTCCCTAGAAAATTTGAAATGCAATGATGGATCCAACTGCAGATTTCAGTATGCCACCAAACATCTTCGAATCTCTGGAATTCTTGGAGTAAAAATCTAACAAGATGGAGTGGAAAAGGGAAGAGATTGATCTTTTGCTTAAATAATGTATCGAGGAACACACGCAGAGAGTGGTACGCTCGGGCATACAGGAGTGAAAAGAAAACCAAACCACAAACACTGTTTCAGCTCCTTCTTCTTGAAGAGAAAGTGTAGGATATTTTTAAGGGGATAGTTAGACGCGAACGGTATAAATAAGCCAAAGAGTTATTGTAAACTAGGGGAGGAAAGCTGAGTTAGCAAACAATTGGACAGGGCAGTTGTAACTTGCATCATCATGATACATTCTCCATTGTGATAAGTATTTTGAACGGGGGGTTTTCCTCGAATCCATTTTCGCGTATGTACGTACTCCGTACGTACTTTTTTATACGTTTTACGTACGCCACTTTGCAGACTTTCATACAGGATTGTGTGTCTGTGTTTGTGTGTTGAGGAGAGAATGGATTTTCGCCATGTCAGACACAGATCCAAGAAAACTGCTTGCTTTCCGCTTTTCAATTCTTTCCGTTTCAGCCCTTTTGGGAAATTCCACTTTTTTACTCGTTTCTCTTTTTTTCATTTCTTTTCCATCTCACTCTTTCTCTCATTCTCTCTCTCTCTCTCGTTTTTCTTATTTTTTTCATCAGACGGCACTAGCAATGCATTAAACTTGCAATAGCTGTTTGTGATGCCAATGTGCTGTTGTGTGTGTGTGTGTGACTATGTGCAGCAAAAAGTCCTTGAAATTGCGATGGATAATATGGACATTGAATGGGGAGCGAGTCTACGAAAAGAAAGATTTGTGGTTTGCGATTTAAAATAATTTGGTAGAATTGCACCGTTAACTTGTTTGGTTATCTGCACGTTCAGCGACGCGT
>JAQFZW010004106.1:0-11071 GCA_034687055.1 Heteromurus nitidus | reverse complement strand
AAAGGAATTATTGATGGTGACCATACGACAAAATATTCTTTGCTCACATCAAAAACCAAATATTGTTCCATCACGTTGGAGTTGGATGCGATGCAATTATTGGAACAGTTATGATGAGCAAAGATTGTCAGCGTTGTGCACTTTTGGGAAGGATTAAAAAGTGAGAATTTTGTGGGCAAAGAGTATCGCCATTTCTTGTCGAAGGTTTCACAGTACTTTTTGTAATCCTTGGTTCGTCCGTTGGTGCTTGCTAGTAAGCCTAAATCCAAAGTAGACTTGCGGAAATGCTCATCCAATTCTTGAAGTGATTCAGGAACCGGTGCAATTTCCTCCAATTTATGTAGTTGAAAATATTTTTCCCCCCGTTTTGGATTTGTGAATGTTTTGGGAGCAAAAAGTTTTCCAGATGTTACAAACACGAGTTTGTAGACTATCGGAGGAACAAGTCTGGTAAAAGGAATATTCGATGAATTATTTGTTGTAAAAAGTAGCAAATACTCTGGGACAAAAGGCTTGTGATGAATTGGACGCCGGAAATATGAAAAGAGGTAAAACGAGGCTGCCAAAATGAGAGTATCGGTCTCTTTGATGTTTTTCCTATTTCCATGATAATCTCCCGATGAAAGGGGAATTTGTGGAATAAAAGCGACACAATGGCGTCGAAATTTCAGTGGGCGAACAAGAAGGATACCTGGCCAGTCAGGATACGCAGGGTTGTAATTTGCAAAAGGTTCCCACAGAGAATAGTATTGCTGAGAGAGATAGTTGGGAGGGATTTTGTGCTGGTACGAGTAGCCAATACAACTTCCTCTGAAATGGCAGTATTCCCTGAATGTGCTGTATAAAGTTGGAGATTCCCTTTCAGAATGTTTTTCGAATGAGTGGAACATTGTTGTGCATTGAGTGAAAATGGAGAAAACGGAGTGAGTGTGAGCTTGTACCAAATTCAGATGGAAATAAAAGAGAAAATTCCACATCGACGAATGAAGCAAGTAAACTTCCATTTTTAATGAGGCATGAAAATTTTTCTTCAAAATCCAATCCAGGATTTGACAAACGAGAATATGTGAGGATATTTTCAAGCAAAGACTAAGGCGTAATAATTTGTCCTGAATACTTATGCAACAAGTATTCTTAATCAATCATTTGCAAGTTTGGCATACTGCTTTAACTTCAATACTGTTGTAGAGTTTGCAATTAATGAACATGAGCACGATTGTTTCCCATTTAGGTTAGGTTATTGTTGAGAAAAACAGTTGTAATTTTTTATAAATACTCATTCACTTTCAGGCAACTGTCAATTGAACATTTTCAAGACCAATGCGTGATTGATGAAGATGGCCACGCAATATGGTTTACGCTTCGGCTTATGTCGAATTTAACTATTTTAATAAGGCTTGCTACTCTCTGTTAAGATACCCGTCAATTTTTCAACCCATTCAATTGTCAATGACGTTTACACCTGTTTACACTTACGTTCACTAAATTCGTGGTATTTGGGAAAACGTTTCATCGTGTATTTTTTCTCATTGCTTTCCGCAGGTCAACGAAGATTCATTATTATCCCAGAATGTTCCCGATGATTCTCCAGACGTTGCCTTCATCACCGTGAATAACCAGAACAAATTACTGCAGACATTGTACGCGTGCCGATTCTGCAGATTCCTCTTCGGAAATGTTCGAAGATACATCGAAATCGAAGGGGAAACTGGATCGGAAATTGCCAAAAAGTTAAAAACATACTCGGACAACGACACAACACTTGATGCTTACTTTTGGGTGATGAATCCCATACGGAAGGGGATGCCTCACGTTTCAGCGTACAATATTGGGAACTATTTGAATCTGAGAGGGAAAAGGAGTTCATCATCACCTTTGCACTGCCTCCAGAATTATTTGATGGAGCACATTCTCCAATTCATTCTGTTTGAGGGAATTTTGGATTGTAAACCCTGGAATAGGACGCTCTGCGAAAATTTGGCGAAGGTTCCAAGGAGACCTCACAAGGGAAAGAATGAAGGCATTACTCCAGATCTTCAGTATTTTCTCTTCCCGAAAATCGAAGCCCTTAAATATCGTCTGAATCAATATTCAGGAAAGAGGCGGAAGCGACTGATACGGGAAGATATGTTCAGCGAAAAGCTCCATCAAACCAACTACAACTTTATAACTTGTGACAGTGTCTCTCGACGAAATGGATTTGAAACTTTGTTGAAACCATTGGATTTGAGAACGTGGACATTGATTCTAATTTGTTTCTCATTGGTCAGCCTAATTTCGATATATTCCGTGTATCTTGCTTCAAATCTGATCAGCTTTCAGTTGTCGACGAGAATATTTGTGGAGACAGCGAGAGTTCTGTTGGAGACGCCGTCCTCTTTTATTGCCACATCAAAAGGACGAGTACCGCCTAAATTAATGGTCTTATCTTGGTGGCTTGCATATGTCGTTCTAACAAACGCTTATCGAGGTGTGTTCACAACGGAAATGGTTATTCCCTTGGATCTGCTCTGCTCAGTCCCTGGAAGGGCTTCGATAAAATCACCGAGTTCAACTTCTTCAGTCGAAACAGCGACTTTTTCAGGCACATCATCAATTGGGTTCAAGGACTGCATCAAAGGGATCCGCACCTCAAGTTGGATAAGAATAGTCTCAAATCGATTTCCACCGCGTTGAAATTGTTTTCGGATAAGGGCACATTCTTGGGGAAAACTCGAATTGTTTTTTTTTTTGGAAAACGGGACGTTAGAGCATCTGAGGACGATTCTTAGCTCAAGCAAATGTAAACAAAACAACAAAAGGCATATGTTGACACCCAAGAAAATATCGATGTTCTTTTGAGATGGCTCAACGGACAAGAGAAAGAGGAACGAACGCAATCTCAACGTCGACACGTTGGAAAATTTGTGCAGGGGGCGGAGCACATCTACTTCAAATCTTTGGGATGGCGATTTGCACTAATGAAGAAAAACTATCCGCTTGAAATATACAGGAGGCTTGTTCCAACCGGGATTTTCCTCTTTTGGAGCCATTTGTACAGAGATTTTCGACCGGAGAAACATTTTAACGATATCGTTTTTCTGAATCGAACAAGGACGGTTGGAACTGAGAGTAAGAGAGGAGGGGAGTCTAAAGTAATGACGTTTTTTCTTTTGTATATCTCTGGACTTTGTCTTTCCATCGTAGTGTTCTTTACTGAAGGAATTTGCAAGACTTTACTGCAAGAATTTGGTACGTTCAGCTCCACGACACGTTAACATAATTTAAAAATAATAACAGAGTTTACACATTTAAAGATAATAATTCAAAGTGTATTTCTTAACAGGACCAAGTTGCTGAGAATATTGCTAATAACGCTAATTTAGTTTGTCTGAATATTTGCTACTTAACTTAACAATTCTCCAAAATCTGCACATTTGCGCAGCACTCAGGAATCCAAGCTTTTGCTGCTAACCACACATAGAGATAGCATCAGTGTTTGCATACCAGAGGGACTGATTGATAGTGACTCATTTCCAATCATTTTTACGACGTGACGCATTCCATTCAATCAATTCTCTCGTCTCACATACAATTGTTTCAGTCCCACAGTAAAATGTAAACGATATATGATGAAAATGATGAGCTATGGACTAATGAGTCGTTTGAATGAATAGATTTCCCGAATAATGGAAATAGATTAGTTAGTTACTTACTTACCCTTACTTACCCTCTTACTTACCCTCTCCCAGAACAGCCGGAGTTAAACAGAGAACAGAAATATGCTAAGGATGCCAAATCGTATTTCAAAAGTATTCCATACTTGACTGGAAGGGGTATTTTTTATGTGGAAACTGCCGAAGCCAGAAAGGAGATGTCCAGGAAATCCACTACTTCGGATTTACTGCAGCGAGAGGGTTTCGATGTGGATGGAAGACTCATAAGTTAAAATTTAAAAATTGAATGGTGCAATACCTCTTTATTCAAACCTAAATAAAATTTCATTTCTGCATGTTTGAGCAAATTCGTTTAATCCTTCCTTTTGAAGATTTCGAAGAGGACTACACCGAAACGGCGTATAGAAATTTGCAAGTGTCGTGCTCGTCTTCCATGCTGTACTCGAACTGGAGAAGTTGTTTCTAAGGTGCTGCAGGCAAGCGTCTTTGATGTACGTCGATTGCTGATGTTTTCGATCCCCATTTTGCATGCATCCCTTATCTTCAACTTCGATATCCAACAAATCTCCATAACAACCGTAAGCATTGAAACTGCAATACCAATAAGCAAAACTGCAAAAATAACTAAAATGTTTCCGTCCAAATCTGGAACAATGCTCGAGCCATGGGTGAGTTCGTTTTCCTTCCTCGAATCAAACTCCTTTTTGACCAAATTCGTATGAAAATTCCACAGTCCGCTAGCAGCCACTCGCTTAATTCTCCAAATCACGGTCGTTGAGAGGGATCCTTTAATGGAGAATGCGATTCCGGCCGCAATTAAAATCTCCTTGCCAACAAAGACAAATCTTTCTTTGTTAGACTTCTTCAGTTGCCTGGCCAAGTCCACACACTTCGATTGCGGCAGGATAAGTGCGGTTTTGTTACATTCTTGAATCGAATTTCTCAAAAGTAGAAACTCCCGTTGAGAATAAATTAGTTCGTGTGTCAAGCCATAATGTTTGACCTTGTTCTTCTTCATTTCACTCATAACGACAGATACTGTCAACGGATGAATTTTTGTAGCGTTCTTTATCTGCTGCAGTCGCTCATCTTCTCTGGGATCCATTTTTATATGAGCGTTCTTTAAGAACACTTGTCTGTCAAATATATGCTGATAAATTTCGGATTTCAGGCTGAACTGGCTGAAGGTATCTTTATCGTTATCAAATCCTTTAATAACGTGATCGCCTTGCGTAGTTCGATTGTAATTGAAATGCGGGAAGTGGAAAAAATTATCTGTGGCTCTGACAAATATATCGAAGTGGTCCGCCGTAAGTTGCTTCAAGTCTTCGTAGTGTATTTTATCTCTCGGAGCGATCATCTTGTAAACATTGTCACTTTTGTATGCGTTGCTGAGCACAAGTCCGAGAAGGAGAAAGACACCACAAACGAATTGTACTCGAGGAATTTTCAAAATGGTGTCAGGTAGTCCGACACCCTGCTCGAGGTAAACCTGAAAAGCCTTCAAAAAGTGTTGTGCTCGGAACTGGAGTCTTGCAGGTTTCTCGCTTAAAAGTGGAATTGCGCATGCGATGAGGAGAGGCATTAGAAAGATGAATAGCCAACAACTCTCATCAAAAATGTTTACAAGTTGCTCGAAAGCCAACTTGTTCGCTCGTGGTGTTCCACAGCTCACGAAGCGGAGGGAGTTTAGGCTGTCTTCGAATGATGCCGCGAAGAAGGAGGAAATCAGAAAGCCGTGTGCGCTGTCGAAGTAGTTCTGGAGGATTAATTGAGTTGGCAAAATGTCAATGCCGATTTTATAGTTGTCCTCTATTTGTTGAAACTGGGCTCCACAAAGATAATCGCCATTGTATATGCTATGGTTGCCCATGATTGTCTTCCACATCTGAATGTACATTAAGTGTTTACGAGGATATTTGGAATTACAGGTTGAATAAAGTTTATTATGGAGGATGGTTACTAATGAATTCTGTGCGGAACTTTGGTATATTTCCAATATCGCCAAGGAGTTGCTTCCCTGACTTGTCATGTCTGTAATCGCTTCAAAGCTGCTTGTTCCCCAAACGTTCATCGGAATTGCTCTAAACTCATGTCGATTATAGAGCGGAGTTATTATTTCCACATTTCTCACCGACGGATAGCTAAGGTCGTCAATATTTAGACGAATGAATTGTTGATTGTGAGGTTTGGATTTGGAGTCCAAAGCTTTTAAATTGGAACGAACCCACTGAATGCTAAATTCAATTTGGTCTGCGCATCGCAAAACTGCCGCTAGTAAGCTAAGTTTGTTTATTAAGTTGGAAGGTATTCTAAGTCCCCACTTTTCCACAAAATGACGGCAACGATGGACTATCCCTTCTTGGCTGATGTTCCCCACCAAAACTCGAAAGGAAGCAGCGGTTGAGGGCAATATGCGATTAATCCCATCAGCTACCCAAGGTTCAGTCTCAAGTCCATTTACTGCCCAAACGTTTGGATCTGGACTTGGCAACTTCAAGTCACCGAGAGACTCGCCTAGCAAAGCGAGGAACGACCAAGGAAACAAATCCACGTGTATTTCGCAATTCCAAGGTTTCGCATTCAATGCGAAAAGTGGGTAGTTAATTAGAACACATAACCGAGGGGTGAAATCCCTGAACTCTTGTCCACAGAATTTTGGCCATAGGGGACAAGTCCGTCTACTCACGATCCGAGAGGTTTCATTCAGGTAGTTGTCCAGTCCAGTCGCAATCCAGGCAAATTCATAGCGAGTTTCGCGATCTCCATAATCCTGTGCTTGAATCGCAGGCTCAATTTTACGAAGGATGAGGGGAACGTAGGACTTGATTGATGTGTGGCTTTCGTAGTTTGTGATGTGAACCAAACAACGGTCAAATGGTCGAAGGAACTCCCTCAGATCCAGAACCTCTGGGAAATCCCGGTTTAGATCCATGTTCAAGGGAAGAATACTACTATCAGCAGCAAGTAATAGTTCCCCAATTTTGTCGGTAATCTCTGCCCATGCAGGCCATGCAAACGCAGACCCAACGAAGAATGCGGATGCGCATATCGTAACGAATATAATATGCATTCTCAATTGCTACGGTGCATGGCCGCAGCAACGTGTTTTGGGCAATGTGGGCAGAAATTAGTTTTTTGCCCAAATAGAATTCACCCCCCCTCGCTATCGCGGGGGCGGGGGGGTGCTCTACATATACATGTAACTAACTCCTTCCAATGCATACAATATCAAAACTTATGCGAAAGTCAATACATATGTATATAACGTATGCAAGTATATACATAATTGGAACTACTAATATTTTAAAATTTTCTATGATTTTCAACAATTTTTTAGCAATTTTCGAAAGCTTCGAAAAAGCTCTGCGTTTTTTTGGAACTTCAAAAAATTTGGATTTTCTAGTGGGTTGTCTAAACTTCGAAAATTTAAAAACTTTGTCATGTTAGTGATTTAAAAATCCTGTTTTCCTTAGCGTACGGACCTCCTAATATTCGTCAATTTGAGCGAAGCGAAATTTTGCTATGAAACACAAATATTTGTGGAATCATAATTCCGAAAGAAAACAAGCGAAATATTGGAGTTTTCGCAAATTTTTCACAATGTTGTATGCACCTTTCCGTTCACGTTCGCGTAATTTATGTGAAATTTTATTGTATCTATGGCAACATAGAAATTGCGATTTGATCTTATTATTCGATTCCGCAGAATGTTAAGTTTTCGCTCTGCTATATAAAAAAATATGTCACTATTTCGTGCGCAAAATTGGCGTAAAAATTGATTTTTCGCTCAAAAAACAACTTCAGCTGAAAGTTTCAGAAACATCTACGGAACTGTATATTAAAATTGTGGAAAAATTGAGAAATGTACGGTTTTCGTAGATGTTAGCGAAATAATGAGAGGTCCGTACAGGGCTTTAAGGTGGAGCAGGGCTTCACCGCATCTGACAGTAAAACTAAAGGGGCATCATTTCAGTACCAGCATTAAAAGCTTAAAGTAAAATTAATACTAATAGTTTCAAATATTTGTGGTGGCGTCGTTATTTGTGTTCATATAATCATATTTTAGAACTTTAACTTGTGAGATTTGAAATTTCTGAAAATATTTTAATGACTATTTGTACTTCGAGAATTTTTTTTAGTGATTTTTGGAAGTTTACCGATGTCTTTTATAGATTTTTAGATATTTTCGAACATTTATTTGTGATATCTGAGGAAAATTCTTTATTCGCAGGAGATTTTGGTTAATTTTGTTGAAATTTTCAACAAAAATGCTGGCAGGATATTTTAAAAATTCTAAACATTTAAAGTATAATTGTACGACTTGCGGCTGTTTTATTTCAAAAATTTTCTGAAAACTTGAAAGAGGCTATAAAATGACAACCCATTAACGATAAGCGACGCCATTGATGCGGCGTTATTGGCATAAATAGGAACTTCAAAAAAGACGGAACTGGACTAGTGAATTCACAATCTCAGAAGATGTAACATATCTACGAATTCACACCCACTTGTTACAGAATATATCTGACTTCGCGTTGTCGTTGATTGAAGTTCGAATTTACATATAATTTGTGGGATTCTCCTAACTTTATCCACTTTACACGTATTCAAATTGAATACGGGTAAAGTGATAGATCACATTTCTGTGTGGGCACAATATTTCTTATGTGGGCACGATTATTTTAATGTGGGCACTGCCCACGTTGTCCTATAGGATGCTGCGGCTATGATCCATTTCATTTCTAGCCTACCTCTAGGTTATGTTAATATTACCAAGGCGACGTAGCAAAACAAGTTCTGTTGAGCCGTCCCTGTCCGATGTCATTATTATTATTGCTTCAAGTACCCCACGCTGTTCGTCTGTCCTGTTAAACCTTGTACAAATGTCGACATTTTTAGGTCATTTATGTAAATGCGAAGGCAAGCTGCTTTCACTGTCCATAAAACCTAGTCAAGCTGAGTTCAGAGCTGTAAATGTTAACGTTGCAAACCACAATCGAATCGACGAGGGCGGGATGAATTGAATCAGGAGAAGCCAACAGACATCAAAATTTGTATTCAGGTTCACTTCATTCGTATACGATAAATGCACGATTTTTACGAGTAACCGTTTTCGTGATAACCATGGAGAGAACGAGAGCATGAACAGTTGCTCAGTATTTTTTTGTATAAATATGCTGATTATGGTTCGCGTTGTTGAAAACACAGTTCATGATCGAATTTGATGGCTACATTGATTTATTGATTGTCTCTCTCGTTTTAATCTAAATAACACTTGTGATCAACTTGTGCTCTCGCTTTTTCCACCGCGCTTGTGGTCCACCTCAAATGTCTGAAAAAGAGAAGAGAGAGACATTATTTTAGTGTCTAATTTATTTTAGACATGTCAATTTTGTTGGTACAATGCCTTTGTGAGAGCATTGCCTTCCATTTTTACGTACCCAGATTTTGGTGATGTTAGTTTTCCATTTATATTTAGAATTAGAAAGACTTATATTTATATTATTAGGTATTATAGAGGAACGGAGAGCACAAGAGCATAATTTTACTTTTGGTATATGTTATATTACTACGTTTACAGAAGGACAACTCGAGAATGCGTTACATTTTGTATTAGCTATTGCTCTCATTCACAACTACACGAGTACCAAAGCTGTATGAAATAGCAAACGCGAACTAATGTATTTTAAGTAGGGTGTCATAAGTATGGTTAGAGTTGTGGACATGTCATTTTGAAAAATAAATGTCATGACATGATATCTATGTCCGACATGTCATTTATGTCCTCTTGATGTCATGACACAGCCCCCATATTTAAATGTCCGACATTTTGACATTTATGACACGAAAATATGACATCTATGACATATATTGGAATATATGTCGAATTTGGAAGGCAGAAGCGATTGGGGGATTTTATTTAAAATGAAGTGCTCTTTTTGTGATTTAGTTTTTGTTTTCATTCAGTTTTAGTTACATCTAACCTTCCTAAAAATCCTATATTTGCTCAAATATTTTCGAATTAAACTGACTTTATCTACAAGTAAAAATTTGCAAGAGTTAATACCTAGACAAATCGTGATTCCATCACATTAGAAAACAAAATACTACCATAGAAACGCAAACTACCTAATATAACACATTTGACTGCTTTTCCATAGTTTAATTATATTAAGTTATTGCCAAATTTAAACAATAACAAAATATTTGTACTGACCGTGGAATAACGCCTTAAGTCACACTAACTTCTTACTTAATTAAAAACAGATCGATTTCCCTCGCAACACAAAATTGCTGAAAAATGAGTGGTGTTGTTTTCTCGACAAAATTCATCGATCCTAAACTGACGTGGACAATGGGGCAAGACCTCAAATACATTCGACTCAGCCGGCGCACTTTACCCGAGTCCCTGGGAAAATGTTGCCTGCAAACCCACTTTGCTTTTTCTGCCTCGGAACAAACTCCTGCGGCCATTCCATACAGGGACATTGTGCAGACGAACGATTGCATCGCAACTACCACGCATGCACACAAAAGAAAGAGTGGCACTCGAAGTTCTCCGCCAAGAAATTTCACAGCAATGTAGAAGCATCCAATTTGACCAAAGCCAAAACTAGCAAGCAATATCACAAGATGTCCATTGACTGTTTCATCGAAGAGTTTCGTGAGAATTTGGATTTTTCTGGCGAATAGAATAATATTCTTCAGCCACTCCGACTTGTTGGTTTCTGCCAGGTTTCTGGAATTCCTTAAAGAAAAAGTAAAATTTAATTTATTTCAACAATTAGTAAAGAGTGAGAATCAAGATACCTCTGTAACTGCTTCAAGAACGACTGTAGCATTGCAGTGTTGAGAAGAACTTCGTCAATCATTCGATACGCACTTTTTGTCATTAAACTCCAAATGTAGGCCACAACCACGAGTTCGACTGGAGCAAAGAAGTATTTCCAAGGGCACGACTTCGTTTCAAACAGACCAAAAGGACTGAACGGACTTCGATTTTGGAAAGGTGCCGCACTGCCAAATAGAAGGGGGCAGGTGTGAGCCGAGAATTCGGTAATTCGACAGAGGACTTTCAGCAACTTCATTTGGCCAGGGCTAATTTGACTTCCTGAAATTGAAATTCGCATTTATTTATGGAAATTATGATATCGCAAAGTATTTCAAATTACATTCTGTAGAAATTGTCTTTTCTTACCATGTGACCATTCTGTCTTGCGGATCTCATTGAAGAGTGCACATTTCACATCCGAAATGGTCGCCAGTGTCCAGTTATCCCAGGCAATGGCAATGTAGACTGAGACAACGAAGTATATTTGAAGTTTGGTGGAAAAAGTTTCCTGAAATGAGAGCAGTCGTAAGATTTGTGTTGCAATAAGACAAGCGAAAAGGATGCATCGGAGCACTGACGA
>JAQFZW010004105.1:0-11079 GCA_034687055.1 Heteromurus nitidus | reverse complement strand
ATCAAGGGCTCGGATTATCCTTTTTTGTACCCTTTTGGATTTGGTCGAAATTGGGGACTGTCTAAGATGGTGCCTTTTCGCTGAGCAAAGAAAAGGATGAAAAATACAGTTGTGTGCCGCCGCCACACTCAGAGAGAGAGAGAGAGCATTCAATCCAGTGCATCATCGCACTTTACTTGATTTACACTTTGGAAAAGGAAGATAATGTGGGTATGAGGGCATGTGCAGCTCATTTTTGTGGGGGAGCAACGAGATAAGATAAGAAAATGAATTGGTGCAAGTAAAACCAGAGCGTCAAATTGTTAGTTTTAACAATTTGTGATTTGGAGATCTGTTCAGCGAGAAAAAAGAAAATGTTGACTGTTTTCCTTCAAGATTTTCTATTACAATTCACAAATGTTGGTTCTCTGGTTTTGGAAGGATTTCTTTGCAAACAGTAAATTCCGATGAAGCTTGCTTCATTGCTTGTGCATGTATATGAAAATGTGCAAAGAGTAATTAAATCGAGAGCACTGTTTTCTCTTTTTCAAAAATGCCTTATTAAGAAAGCACTTTTAGAAATATAATCAAGGTGAGGGTATAAAATTAACTAGTTCGCTGTTGCAAAGTTGACTGGCTTCCCAAAAGCAGAGAGATGAAGTTTATTATCATTCAGTGAAAATGACGACATGAGATGAGAGGACGAGGAGCAGGGCGAGGACGTTCCTCTTCGTCATCCCTATTGCTCACAGCAGCACCCTAACTCACAGCTCAGTTGAGATATCAACAAGAATTTATGATCTTGTCCAGTCCGTATATATTGTTATAAAAATGTCGGCCTCCATGTTTGTATGCATTGTATTCGGTATATTATGCAGGTTTTTCAAGTGCGAATAAATGCATATAATATTCATCTTGAGAGACAGTATGACAAGCATACGTTCAGAAAGGCATATATCCCACGGAATACACACTCGTATACTATATTCTTTTAAGTGCATAATGCGTCTGCATGCAGACTGCAGACAATCAGCCAACGCAATATGGGTGATGCACAATGTGTGTCATGTACAATACAGGTTTTGCAAGCGATCTCAAATAGAAGCCTACGCATGACGCGTATATATCACACCGTGTATTTATGGTGTTGCAAGAAGCGCAAAGTGCAAGATGCATACAGGAATGTTGTGACAGTTGGCCATCAAATAAATGTAAGTTTCTGGAATAAATTTTCCTAACCAAAAATTTTGCAAACAACTTATTCGAAGGGGAAAGTGAACACGTATATTAGTTTGTGTGTTATTTGTGTTTGATGAGTTTGCCGTCACAAATGATTTTTGTCTTTAAAATGTAGTATACGAAGCTAACAGATAGTTCATTGCTGTGTGGCTTTTATTACAAGTAAGATTGGGGCATATATGTTTGTTCTACCAAAAACTTGAAAACCGAGGTAAATCTAAGGTGACGGGTGGAGTATTATCACAATATCAAGAAAACTGATACTCTTCTCCAAAAATGCATGACAAAATTGAAACGAAGTTTTAAGCCGAGGCGGCCAAGAGTTAGCAAAATAAATCAGAGAAATTCGAGTGCAGCAAAGTTGAAATAATGCTCTCAAAAAAGTCAGACGAAAAATACGAAAAAGACATGCTCAAAAGTTATTGCTCACAGAAAAAAGCATACTCACACAACTTTTCTAGTCTATATTTCATTGCGGCAGAATATTATGATTTTTTATTGGTTGAGGTAAGATGAGAAGTGTACTTTTTTCTAAACGAAGGTAAAGAAGAAGAAGAAAAAAATGTAAATGTGGATGGAAATGCAATGACATGGTTCATCTCCTTTTGCTCTTGTTTTCTTCAACTTTGCTCATATAATATAATTTTTACTGATTATTGCCATGAAATTGTGTAAGCGTCTGTCGAGGAAAAGACGATTTTTACAAGCTCTTCTCATTCTCATCCCATAACGCTTGTTAGTCATGAAAATACTGCACGCATGCATTACTTCAACTTTTCAGAAGAAAGTATATTATACAACATGTGAGTATGGAAAACGCAAACTTCCACGTGGAAAAAATCTTGCAGCTTGCTTCAGTCGCAGTCCTAATGTATTCGTTCATATTCACTAGTTTTTTAAGTCACAAAAATGATGATGATGATTTTAAGTGAATTTCAACAGTCAATTCAAAGAGGCAATGAGGAAAACCCATCAAAGAAAAGGTAACCAAACCCAAAAACCAATAAGCTTGATTATATATCCACTCTCTTTCTTTTCCAAAAGAATAAAAAAGTTTAAAAAAATTAAAGTATCTCATGACTTGACTCCATACAAGATCCACTTTGGCATTTCTTCGTGGTCGAAGGATATATCAGCCAATATGTGAGTAATCCAAGATAAACCAGGCATAATACCATACGCACCGAGGAATAAAGAAAGAGTTTTTCGTAGAAGCAACAGAGCATTCTTAATGGAAAGAGATTTTTTCAAGAACGAAAAAAAATCAAACCAAAAAATTTATTCCCAAAACTGGACGAACCAGTTTCAAACGAGAGAGAGCTTTTCCAACAAAAACATTTTTTTCCTTGTGGTTTTGAAACAATAAGTATAAAATAGTGCACCATATTATCCATGTGGACGAGTGGTCAAGTAATAAGAGTCATAATAATAAAATAAAGTCCAAAAAAGTGGATGCCAGATGAAGGAAATATTAGTTCAATTCCTTTCGACCGTGAAACACATTTTGGACTGAAAAAAAAGAAACGAATGATTTTCACTCTCCGCTCATCCAAACTTATTACGAATTGGAATATAGAGAATATATATTTTTCATTTTTCATCATTATGATTTTCTGGTTATGATGACGAAGGCAAACTTTTCAACTCATTACCACATTTGTAGAAAGGAAAGGCAAGCATAAAGTAAAATATTTTATGCATGTTGCATTATTCATTTCGGTGATACGTAACAAGTGATCAGACGCCGTCTTCGTGTAAACTGAACCAGTTAATCATTAATGGCTTATGGCTTTTGCTGATGCTGACTTTAAAAAAAATAATGTGAACTGCTCTCCACACTTGGCATCTTTACTAGTTTTCCTCTCGTATACCAATTTTTGTTCGTAAATATTTTACAAAGTCAGGAAGTATTTTATTAGTTTGAGAGTCTTGTCTGCATGCGCACTCATTTCTCACACAAAGGAAGAAAAAATACAGAGCAATAGTTATTTAGTTTAGTTTTTACTTTATACTTTTCTTTTGTGAATTGACTACAAAAATGTGAAGAGAAGAATGAAAAGGAGAGGAGCCAATAATTTTCCTCTACTTTTCCAACTCCATTTTCTCGCTAAATATATTAGCCTAAGGAGAGGAAAAGAACGAACACGATATTTTAAGAAAACTGTTTAACTCTTTCCCTCGTGTCCTCTTGTAAGAATGAGCAATTTGAGAAGCTAAAAAGAATAGTAAGTTAAAACTCTATCTCAATTTCATAGCCTTGAGCGGACACAATTTTTTTCATAAATTCTATTGGGGTGATGCAAAGCAAGTGTAAGTCATTTTGTGGAAAAAAGTAAATAAAGTCAAAGAAACTTTTTGGGAGTTGAACAAAACACTAGATACATTTTTCCCATTGAAAAATATGTATATCTTCATTATTCTTCATCCAGAATGTCCCTTTTTAAAAAACGATGAACACACCTGTTCAATCAAAAGTTATGCATGCACGAAGTCAGGATTACCGTAAGACATGAAACGCATACATGCAATCCAAGAAAAAGTAGTTTTCTCTCTCTCTCAACTGATTGAGTATTGTGCATTGTTAAAATAACGAATTCAGGCGAAAAATAAGGAGTACTGTCGGCTACAAAAAGAGATGAGATGGCCGGTGATCATGTACAAAATAAAAAAGATCATTATCCTTTTTCTTCCTTCTACCTCTTAACATTCTTCTAGTTTACAAAATACCAATATCTGCAATAAGAAAAATCCTCGAAAAATACAGAAAAAAATATTTGGGTATATTTGTACTTAATCATCAAGAGTCAACTTGACTAAACACTCGTATTTATCCACAGTTAAAACGATGATAAGAGATTAGTTTAGCGAAAGCACACCTTCCCATTTGCTCGATCCTCCCAGGTCAAAATAATACTCATCAAGAATGTATCCTCTGTGCACCCCATTCAAACAAACAAAAGCAGAGCCACTTCTCGAGAGATTTTTCTTTCTTTAACAAATATGTAAAAGAAATGCAAGTTTATGTTGTGTACTTACTCAAGCTGAGCCTAACTCTCAAAAGAGAGTCTAATAAGTCTGAGCTGAGCTGATGAAGTTAGTAGTTGCGGAGAGAGAGAGAGAAGTCGAGAGACTGCTGATAATATTTACGAGTATGCTACTTAATTACAATTAACCTGCCACGCCTATATTGGCCCTCTATGTTTGTACGTATGTCATTTCTGAAACCAAGTTTATGAGTCTGCTTTTCCCTTTTCTTTGCGCTGAGCCAGAAGAAAACCTGAAGCTGAGGAGTGAAACTATGTAGCACAATATAGAGAAAAAGGTGTTTCTAATAGGTGTACTTGCGTACGTATAAAACAAGAAGAAAGCTTATGTGAAAAAGCGAAGGGAGATGAGCCGTGTTTAATCAAAATGTTACATACCAGCTCACTGTATGATATGATTGCCGATTTTTGTGGAGGAGGTTCACTTTTCGCCTTTTCCCTACAAAACAGCTAATTTTTTTGATTAAGTTCCTTGCGCAGAAAGAAGAGCAAGAAAAAAGTGTGGATGAGATATTGGAGAAGGAAAAGAAGCTCGATCTCAACTCAAGTTTATTTTCCTAAAAAGAATCTTCAATCATATTTATCTCTCAGGGAAAAATGCCTCCTGCCTGCTGTTGGTGATGATAAAGAAGCCAGTTTTTTGGAGGAGAAAAGCGAGATTCCGCACCCAATTTTTCCCCGTGAATCCTCCTTATTACAGCTTTTTTACAAGGAAAATGAGGAAAGGAACATGGCGTCTTGTTTGCTTTTTTCTTCCTTTTATCAAATACATAGACACACATCGTAAGTATTAAGTATTCATCTCCTGAAATTACACAAAGGGAGACGATGATGATGATTAACATGACTCTTTTTTTATTTATTTAACATGCTGCGAGCATCGTTTTTTCAGTTAAAAACCTTGCAAGTTTTGCTAACTACACAAGCCAATTAATTTATTGCATCCAGACATTCCCCAATCTTGCTTCAGGTAGGATGTATGCATTTAAGAGCTTTATTTTGTATGCGAAGCGCAGATAGGTTGAGAATGTTGTTTTTTGATATTATTATGACCGCTTGTCTTATTTTATGTTTTCATGCAGAAAACGATTTCATTAATGAAGGAAACGGGGAGAGGATGATGATAAGAACTCATGTAATTTGTTGTTTCAACATTTTGTACAAAATCATCTCGCTCAACTGCTTCATTTACTCAATTTTCCAATCTTTCCATCAGCCAAGAAGTATTGCAGCAATAAATCAAGATTGACAAGGGGAAAAATGAAAAAGGATATATCGAACACTTTATAGATGAAGGAAAATTGAGAGAAAAATAAGCAGATAAATTTTTTTGTGTGAGAAATTTGAGACGATATATATACAGTTTGTCTAAAATTTGCATAAATAAATATGTATACAGGGGGAACTATGTTAAGACATCCATATTCTTTATGAGGCTCGCTCTCGTCCACATCATCATTACAAAAACCAAGGGCTGACCTGTCAAAATCTCAATCAGCATTTTGGATGATGATGACGTTTCTACTGCCAGTAAAAATGGTAATAACTCTGATTGTGATGGTCACCACCTTAATAAACACCAACATTACGAGTGGAGAGATATTTTTTATTCAGGAAAACTTGAAAGTTTAATTTTCCACTTCATTCTCTATGTTTATATATCATCTCACACGCTCACACTCTCCTCGTCGTCATCTTCATCTCGACTCTCATCGTCGTCCTCTCTCACTGATTTGATTTTGATTAGTTCAGAAGCCAGAACAGATATCATTCAATTCAAGAAGGGGGAAATAACACTTTTCGAGTTTAAGGAGCAGGTGCGAGGTGATTTTATTGTTTTCTTTTAAAAGTTGACTCACATTAATTGGATTTTTTCTCTCCAAGAAACCACAGCCCATTTTGAAGAAGAAGTATTTTTCCACCTTTAGATTTACGAAGTATGCATGTTTTTTTTGCTAGTTGCCAAACCAAGCCACAGAGAATGAGACTATCAAGAAAATGTATCAAATTGAGAGTGTCTCTCTCTCTCTCTCTCATTCTTATTCTGTGTTGAGTTTAGTGTTGATGAGGAGAGTCCTCGAAAAAGGATCGAATTTCGTTCATTTTCTCTCTCTCTTCATGATGAGTACGACGATTCACTCTAAAAATGAGCATTATTATACCCCATCGAGTCAGTGAGCCCAATGAATAAATTAACAGCTTCTGTTCCCTCTCAACAATTTATATTGCTCCGCATCGTGCTGACACTCAAACTGCTCTTGGTTTTCATCACCAATTACGAATTCAGGGTGCAAAAACGAGTGTACATTATGAGGTAGTAGATGTAGGGATGTGGAGACACACACACATAATATCTGTTTATTTTATAGGCTATATTGTGCAGACAAAGACTAACAA
Organism: Heteromurus nitidus; assembly: GCA_034687055.1. Lineage (NCBI taxonomy): Eukaryota > Metazoa > Arthropoda > Collembola > Entomobryomorpha > Entomobryidae > Heteromurus > Heteromurus nitidus. The sequence continues at coordinate 4,420 of JAQFZW010004105.1, read as the reverse complement.
GTTGTAAGTTTATGAGATGACCAAGTCTATAATTTGCGCTGTAATTAAGGGTTGATTTGATGGTGATGATTGTGGAGTAGTGTTGCACATTGCACATTAAATTCCCAATTTACTTGTGTGATACCTTGAAAGCTTGAAAAAGAGTAATCGATCAATGACTCCAAAAACTCTCCTCAGTTCATTCAAAAGTGTCTACCCTCAATTCTAATTATCATTTCATTTTTTACCTTAAAAAGTGCATCATATCTGCAACTGTTCTCTGCTCGAATCATAATTTTCTTAAGGGAGCGGTCTCAATCTCAATCACCCCATGAGTGTAAGCAAAGTAAAGCCATTGTGTGTCAACCTAAACTTTGTAATACCCCACATTCAATTTTTTTATACAATTGCAATCCGATTGGAATTGGAATGTCAGTTTCTACATTTGATTCGAATCTTATATTCATATGGTCATGTATAATTCTAGAAACTGTATTTTATTCTCGTGGGGTATAAGGAGCTCTGCTCTGCTTCGAAGTTCGAATTCGAACTCCTCTACTCTACAATACCACCTAATTTCCATGATGGGAGTTGTCCATTTTGTGCAGTAATTGATGTGGATTTGTAACAAACACAATGGTAATCGTTGCTAATTGAGTTAGCTTAAAACTTCATTTTACATTTTATCAACATCAAATGTCCGTGTCCTTTTCGTAACAATTTTCTCTCGTCTTCTTTGTACACACAGAACCAACACACTACACCTATTACGCATGATCCCTGCTGACTGATGAATGGAAATCAGGTCAATATTAATAATAATATAAATATAGGGTATAAATATGTGAGTGAGCATCGAGCAACATGAATTTCTGTATTGATAAATACACATATTTATTGACTGCACACTGTGGAATTACGCATTGTATTAAAAAATTGCTAAAATTAAATTGACAGGTGATGTGTCTGCCTGTCATATTGTGCCAGTGCCAAAAGATCCATTACGGATTGCATTATATATTTATCAGGATAATAACAGAGCGCAAGAGGAACCTACGAAATAAACAACCCATAACATTTTTAAGGTGAGATATATTAAGCAAGTTTTTGACTCTCCGAGACCGGATCCCATTATGTCGTTCATATCAACTGAAGTTACTTATTCGCCTTTTGCGCGGCCAATCGCCCATTCTACGCATTTGCTTGGTTGAGAAGTACAACGTTCATCGGCGGACATAAATACACGCATTATTAGCATGTTCGCCTCCGACGATGACTGATTATGATGAGCTTACTCAGCTCTCTTTTTACTTTTAGCGATTAGAGAATAGGAATAGGTGCATAAAACACATGCACATATTTTTACCCCTTTTTTCTATCGTACCCCATTTTCGTCCACATTAAAATAGGGGCAGTGGAATATACATATGATTATGATACATGGTGTGAGCATGATCAAGATGATGATCATCATTTTGATGATGACGAAATCAAAAGCGTACATGTACGAGTGACGAGTGTAGTTGTCTGAGAACAAGGGATTTTTATATATATGCGCTATCGTTGTAAACTCATTATTATGAAAATGTAAATCTGCATGTTTTGAATAGTTTGAACATGTGTGCTTGTGCTTGTTCAAGCTTTCAAGTTGAAGAGGACGAATGATTTCACAAAAATTGTGAGGACACAAAAGCTTGGGATATTTCGCTTTGAGCGCTATGTTTTTTTCTTTCCTGACATAAAAACGTAAAGTTCCTCTCTCAGACCAAAGTTGTACGCACAAGTTGACGAATGAATAATGATCTTTTTGCTCAATCTGTGGTAAGCTCCTCTTAAATCCTCACAATTGATCTTAATTGATCTCAATTCTTGAAATCCTTTTTTCTTCTCTCTTTTTTCCTCCATTATAATCACTCTCGGTATAAAAATGTTATAGCGGATAGCGTGGGGTAGAAATGCCTAGTGCTGCTCCTGCTGATGATGATGCTGTCTCTGATCTAAATACGCCCAAAAATCCTTCCTTTTCCCTTGAAGCTAGATGTAGCAAAGAGCTGCTGAATCACACATGCAAGCATATAAATTCGTCCATACATTTACTTTACTCGAGATGAGAAAGAGATGTGCACAGATGCAAATGCTGAACGATTCTTTTTACACATTTTTTCCCTTGAAAAAGTTTAACCAAGATGATTAAACATATTCCTTGTCTCTCTCTCTCTCCCTTGTAGTTTTTAATGACTTTTGAGTTAGTATCATTAAGATCCTTTTCCCTATTTGAATCACAACACAATCACATCTGCAGGCGAGGAACAGTCAAAAAGTGGAAAAAATGTCTTCTATATTGGAACGAAGGGAGAAAATATAGTAGCAACAGGATATAAATATAAAAAGCTTATAAACGTTTTCTGTTCCCCATCCCCACCTCTTCTTCTTCATCCATGTGTCCTTTATATCATCTTGATCATCATTATCATCATTTCCTAACCAAGCGCTACTGTTGCTTTTGCCAAGGTGGTGGTGGACTGCGGTGGTAAAGTTTGGAATGGTGTTGTGTTTAGTAGCGTAATTACTATTAAGTATAAGGGAAAAGGAGTGTAATTTGGTGGCAGAGATATGGTGGAGCAACAAGAATGATGCTTAATTAATTGCTGAGATAATTAGTCTTAAAGCTCGGAGCAAAAAGGAATACACATTTTTTCATCTACTTTACACAATAAAATAGCGAGAAAATGGAGGATGATGATATCATGCAAGCATATATCTGAAATGCTCATTTGCTCAGTCCCAGTCTTATATTTCACAATGCTCTCACACTGGGGAAAATAGTTAAGGTATGAAATGAGAAGTAATAATGTTACCATTTATGTAAAACAGTGAGATAAAATGTGTGATGTCCAACTGACAGAAGAAAGGAGAGAAGAATCAGAGGGAAATAAGAGAAAGAAAAGTACGAGGATAGAAGGAAAATAGACTGGATCTCTCATTTTGTATAATAATTCAATGCTTGTATGTATCTTCTTTTTTTGAAAAGATGATTTCTGAGGAAGCCTCAGGCTTCTGCGGCGGTCTTCCCTCTTTTTTAAGACTATAAATTAGGTTTTAATTCACAAGGCTTTTAAGATTGCTCCATAATGCAGTCATAATATTTCTTGTTCTTGGCGCAGGTGCACTCAATCTCTCAAGAAAAAATAAGGAATTCCGTTGCGAAAGCGCGAAATAACAAGAGTTCTCGTAATTTGTTGAGGAATAATCTACAACGGAGTATAAGTGTAAGTCGTCAGTGTTTGAAACAATGAATAATTTTGAGGAATTGATCAGATTAGCTGAAAAACAGTTGTGAGAGGCATTTCCACTCCGAAAGGGAATTGACTTTGATGATACACAGTCGCCCATTTGAAAGCGGATAAAGATAAAGGATTACTCATGATTCTTGTTCACCAGATTTCAGGAAAAAAGCTGTTGAGTGGCGTGGTGGAATCTGTCGACAGCCCAAGTATTTTGTCAGATAATGTTGTAACTTAATGATTTAGAGGCTGTTCCGCATTGTTCTCCCCCAGTTTTTCAAGAAATTCGTGGGTTTCTCATTTCTCCTGAACTTTATATGCAAACAACTCTATCTCTTTTCTTGAGGCGGTTTTCCGATCTGTTCCAGAATTAAAGTGTGCTTCCAAAATGAAGAAAGTTTGTTGGCGTTTAAATCTTGCATTATGCAAAATCTGTTTTGTCTCTATTTGCTTTACTCGTACATTTTTAAACATAAGCTTAAAACGCAGAGTAATTCTCTCACCTCATTCAACTCATCTTCTTTCCTTTTTTTACCGTGAGCCTTTCATGGTTTTTTCCTACATCAAAACGGAGAGTTTTGAGCACTGTTGTAGGTCTGTTTTCTATCAACGTGACTGAAATGAGCCATTTTGCCAAGATTACTCTCGCGTCTTGTTACAGTCAACTCGTTCCTCTGTGACGGGATGCAAGCTCACTCACCGCTGTTGACGCACATATATTTAAAGCAGTCTCAACACAATCAAGCCAACAGGGTGAAGTGAATGGTGAGTTGAGGAGACTCGTAAACAAAATCGAGTGTAAATTTTCTACCATTCTATCTCTTTCGGTGGACGGTTGGCTCGAGAGAGAAAAAAACGCTTATCAAGCTGAGAAAAAAGATTAACATGACACATAAGACGGGTAAAAGTTGGAAAAACTTTTTGTATCTCTTTCCACTTTGTCAATCAGACAATAATTTTCGGGAAGAAAGGAAGACAGTTAAAATTACAATGGGATGAGATTGACAAAAAAGCACCGCAGAACACAAGGAATTTTGCTTTGATTTCCCAGCTTCTGCGTTAACCTTTTTCTGTGAAAAAAACGGCATATTTCTCCTTCTTTCCTGCTGAACTGATGGAGCTCAGAGAGAGAGAGAGAGAGAGAGAGAGAGAGAGAG
>JAQFZW010004104.1:0-11081 GCA_034687055.1 Heteromurus nitidus | reverse complement strand
ATTTATTATGATATATCCTCAGACTGTGTGGATATTCGATATACATCTTTTTCTTACACTTTCCTACGTGTCGATGGACATGTGAAAGACCGACTATTTAAAACCATTACGATAGTTTGAAATGGAACTCCTTTAAAATGTACAACTGGAAGCACACGAAAATTTTGATTAGAAGTTTATGAAAAATGATTTTCTGGATTAATGCATTGATCGTGATGAAAGGGAAAATACTTGTTGAAAATATGCGAAATATATATTTTCTCGTTACATAAGAAATCTCAACTACTTACAATTAGCTTAGAAGTAGTAACAATTTATTTATTAGATTTAATTAAACATTTTAACAAACTCATTGCTCGTATACATTATGAGAACCATAAAAGCAAAACATAAAATATCTTAATAAATAGAAAAGAAGTACTAACTAAACATCTGAAAAGCTAAATTCTTTAAAACTTCATTTTTGTGTAACGTTAACATATCACAGACGCGAACTTGAAAGATTTTTAGACACTAGCATTCAATTCAACAAAGATACGGAAACACTGTCAAACTGTTTGTCTTAAACACAGGATTATTTTGTTCCATCAAAGTTTTTCTAAGTCGGACGTTTTGGTGTTTTGGAGATCGGAGGCTGGCATCGTGTGACACTCGACAACAGATTGAATGTGTGTAAGCATTTCGATAACTTGATTCGGAGCCAACTGGTCACTGAAGAAGTAGCCTGATGATTTGTGAGTTTTAGGCTCATCATCCCTGCCTTCATCATCTGTTCCAGGCTCCTCCGGATCCGTTCTGTCAGTCGGATCTCCTCTTTTAGGATCATCCTGATTTTGGGGTGAACTTGGTTTTGCAGCCTTGAACTTTGTCTCTTGCCATCGCTCGTGGTACCTCTCCTGAGCATGGTGGAGCACTCGCAAGTGCTCGGCGATGACGGAAATGAGTAAGGCGAGGAGGATAATTGCGACGCACTGGAGAATCACGGTGAAGAAGGCGAGCAGGACTTGGGGTAAAATGAAGGAGTGGAGATAATGGAGCATTTTCTCGTAGCACGATGACCAGAGGAGACACTCGACCCAGTACCACGGGTGCATCTTGTCCTCGTTCACCATCAGGTCGGAATTTGAGTAGAGATACACACACCAGCCGATCGCAGTCACTTCCAACATCATTGCCAAGAACGTTATCCCCATTCCCTGTCGTTAAAAATCTAGCGAGTAATTTTGATGTTGGCGGAGCAATTAAATTAAATATTTAATTTATTTTACAGTTACAAGCTGTTACCACGTAAACAGGCCAAAGGAGTTGCGAGAATCCGGAAAAGATGTCATACGCGGCTGCGGCCATCTGTGCAAGTCCCGCGGATACCATTAAGTTCATGGTCCATCGCACCTGCAAGAAACCAGATGAGTATTTTTTTAATTAGTTATTTCGAGATTATTCGAAGTCGTGGAATTAAATTTAGAAAGCACGGTTCATAAACGTGAGTGGTGCACCGTTGGAATGGATTCTGCTCGAGTGACTCTGAGAATGGATCGGGAAGTGACGCCAAGGGCGAATATCCCTACACCAATTACCTGAAATCAATTTTAGATCGATAATTTGATGTTTTTACCATATTTATTCAAACATTGTCATGAAGAACGTCATACGTAATTGTGTAAAATAGGTTTAAATACCATGAGCATGAGCTGAACGATGAGGATGGACTTCTGGAAGAATTTGATTCGTGCCCGGTAGTCCTCTCTGTGCGCAGTGTTTCGCGTTCGCATCTAATAACCAAATATAGAGACAGAGAGAGAGTTCAGAGTTAAATAAAACCCAAGTTTCAATTGGAACTGCCACACAATACTAATTATATTTCCTAGAATTGACTGTAATCAAGTACCTCACAGTGACGAGGATCAGATCAGATCCCTAATGCAAATGCTCAAAAATAAATATTATACATTTCTGTCAACACAAACGTGCAACTGAATTTGTGAGTGAACAGTATTTGTCGATATCTCCCAGTTTCTCCCTTTAACTCTCTTCAAGGGAACCACTCTCTGCGAAAATGCCGAAAATGCAAAAATATTCCTAAAATATGCAGTTTCCTTTGTTGCAGAGTGAGAGAGGGATTCAAAACATTCCTACAGTCTGCATATTATCTCCTCATTTGCATAAGTTCATCTTCAAAAAAGTGATATTTTCTGTTTTGAAAGCACATAGACAAATACACTACAAGCATTTTGCATTACAATATCATTTATTTATTATTTACACATAAAATATTCCAAATACATCAATGTTTTTTTACTAAACTAACAAAAGTTGTAAATGCACAGTTAAACAATGGTGGAGCATGAGTTGATTGTTTTTTTCTATCTTGTCTGCAAACTATAATGCAGCAGACTGCAGATCTTCCATAATGTAATGGGATAGAGGGCGAGAGCGTGCTAATTTTCTATTGGGAATTAGCGAGCATGCATGATTGATAGCGATGATGAAGAGAAAGAGATCACATATTACTTTGCATTTTTTTCACTGGAGCCCTTTTCGCCGCCACTAAACTCGAGAAAAGTGGATAATGTTTTATGTACTTTACACACCCAACGCCAACAACATGTATCATCATTCAGAGTGCACCACGACCCACGACAGTAAAAAAAGAAGCTAATTCTCCCTTTCTCACTCGGATCGCATGTAATGGAGAGCCCATAAAATGTTACTCATCGTCAGTCGAGGAGCATGTGAGAAATGCGCACTCTGAGCCCCACTCCTCCAACTATTATTTAATTGAGCATGACGAAAGGGTGCGTTATATATCGCGTGTGCTCTTCCATGTGCTCCAGCCGAAGCTGGAGCAGAAATCTGCGGGAGTACAAACCTCCACTCTACTCCTCACGCACCAACTTTTCCTGCCGTTTTTGCCACTTTTAAAGTGATAAGTAGAAAGCAGTCAGAGAGACGCTGGCAAACTTGTTGTTGCCAGCGTCACTGATGTTCTCTGCTGACATTACGGAGATTGAAGATAATATTGGATTGGAGTCCCAGTTGAGATGCTTTAATCACACCAGAGTCCTCTCACCGGTCATTCAGGGCAATCGGAGAACAGCATCTGTTTCCATCATCTCCTCCTCAACGGTCCTTTCACCTGGGAGAACTTACCCTCAAAATAAGGGCAGGCAAGCGTGACGCCTCACCAACTTTATTTGAAAAGCTGTAATTGTGAACATGAAGTCTGCAATAGGAAATATGAATGAAACGTTTCGCGAATGGTAGCAGATGTGCAGAGGTTTGCCAGAGGAATGCAGGGAGGAGATGAGGAGAATGGAGAATTCGGTGGTGGTCAGCAATAAAGTGGAAAAATGAAGAGTGAATGACAGGAATGAGTAATGGGAACGTGAGCAATCCTCAGCATAGATCGTCTTGAAGCGTACGCACCTCTTCTTCTCCGATAGTATCAACGTGGAAATTAGAAGCTCTCATTCACACTTGAAAACGATCAGAGAGAATGTAGCACATGGTTCGGAGGGAAAGCAGAGGGCTTCACAAATGCTCCGTCACCATCGCATCACTTTCACTCGATACTCTAATTACTTTCCGTCTGGTTTCGGGGTGAGTTGAGTCAAAAACCTCACACGTTTACGTTTCTCGACACGTTAAATGCCTCAAGGGAAGCAGCAGCTCTGTGCCACAAGTTCATCAGCGATTTGCGAACAAACTTTTTTCAGAGGAGGAAATCGAGAGGAAAGCTAGACACACACGTCGACCGCATCATGTATCTGATTTGATTAGTTGTATCTCGACAAGGAATGAATCGAGCTTGTGCCTATGTCCATCTTCCAGATATTTGGGCAGAAGTGTGTGTGTGTACATTGTGAGTGGACTCCAGGGTACACGTCCCAAATCGGAAAGAGAGGCCGAGTTTGGAGGATGATGAGGACGGGAGCTTGGGAGAAAATTAAGGCGAGAAGAAAAGTGAGTGGCAGAGTGAAGAAGAGCAGCTGTTGTGGAGTGTGCTCCTCCAAGTCGGACATCCAGTCAGTTCTCTCGCGACGATCAGAGTGAGCACTTTTCTCCGCTCCTCGTACCCAACTCGTACTCGTCGCTCTACCTCGTCAACCCGGCTTCCCCTCATTCTCCGCCTGACCTCCGACCTTGTTCCTTTCATCATTCTTGTCACAGTGATTCAAGTGAGAAGCGTGTTTGAGTGTGTGTGTGTGTTCATCGAGTTGCCTGCTTTTGCTGCCCTCAGACATCTCTTCAGCTGGAGAAAACCGACTGGGAATTCAAGTTGTTGGGGCAACTTGAGCTTGTGCCTGTGGCGAATGAGTGAGAGTGGCTGAGTGGGTGCAACTGGCCACCTCTTACCACCCAAAGGGAGTGGAGAATGCTGTTGCTGGACATTTCCGCTCACCTGCTCATCTTATCCGTTCTCTGGTATGCAAAATATATTTCCGCCATCAGAAGCAACAACAATCTAGTCTACATTTAACGTCCTCAAAATTTTCGAATTGTTGTGTGTGTGGTTGATAGGTCGGAGGAGCTGGTGGCATCCTTGGGGAACGGGAGTAACGAGATTCTCTTCAAGAACATCAGCCAAATCCTCGACGATTTGCTCAAGGACTACGATAACAGTCAGCATCCCAACTACAAAGACGGTAAGCTTCACTCAAATATTATATGTCTCCTGAAATAGACTCAGAGTTTGGCGAGGCAAGAATAAAAGCTTCAAGACTATAGTCACCCTTCCCTACTGCCCATCCATGATTTATGGCAGAAGAGAAGAGAGGTAATGATCACTCCACCCTGCTCCTTTCTTGAGTTGGGAAGCCGTCATTAATTGAGACGTTATGGCAAATGATTCCTGTTGACAGCTCATCACAATTAAACCCTGTAGCCTAAAAAGGCTTTGTAATTCCCAATCCCCGTCAGAAGCGAAGAGAGCAAATCGAGTTTCGCCTACAAGAATTAGCGAGTGGAAAGTTTGTCTCTTAATTCGGGGAGAACAGGGAGCGACTTAAGTTGTACACGGATTAAGGCCACTTCCTTCTCCCTGGGTGGTCGAGGTGGATATAGCAGAGGAGAGGAGTCGCGTGCCTTTCTTTTCTTGTCTCCTTACATAAAATTCACTCCGTTTTCTGCTCCGCATATGCTCGTTTCCGCTCGTGTTCCACTTAATTAAAGAAAATGAGTCAATTATAGTGTGGAGCTGAGTTGGCAGCTAGTCAAGTGTCCCCGTTGACAAGCGAGCAACAAGCTGTGAGTGTGAGCTCGAGCATAAAGAAAAAAGTTCAAGGACGGCGAGGACAAGACAGCTTCCTTTCACCCGGATCTCATCCGTTATTGGATCCCTGGACTTTTGTTGTGAAGGAGGAAAAGAGGAACAACTACTTCGAACCATAATTGCACTCGAGCTCCCTCCAATTCAAAATTGTATTCCATCCCGTCCGATAAATATTGCATTTTATATTTGGTTTTGGGAGAATGTGGATGACGGTGACACTGATGCGAGCTGACAGTGCACTGGACTGTGGAGAGGGAGGGGAACTCTGCTATTATTCGCATGTTTTTATTGTTATTCGACTTTCTGGGACCAACACGAATCTTCATCAGCGTACTTGTCCAGACTCTCGTGTCAACTTTCATCCTGTCAACAGCACCCATTGCACCACTCACTTCCAAAATCAGTTCTGAACTTGTCATTACGCACACTTCCCTTTTTAGGGTGGAGGCAGGTCCCTGTGAATACGTTTATACACGGGACGTGACGGGACATGGGACGAGAAAGTCCTTACTCCTCTTATTTTACGTGAGGTTTAGTCACGTCTCCAGACAGACGGAGTTCCACTGCCCCACTTTCCCAAGTCTGCTCAATTCCAGACTCGATCTCGCAAAACTCAGACGAAATGAGTCGATTCTAGGGATTCCCTCTCATTTTTGGAGGTGGCCAGACAAGTGTGAATAGGTTCAGAGGATTCCCATGAATGAATGTGGTTTGGTGTTAATTCAAGCTGGAACGGTATTCTTCCTTGAGTTGACTTCTCCCATTTTTCGAAAAAAGTTACTTGGAGATTTCTTGTCCAATTTCTTTCCCACAATCTGATTTTACACAACTTCCTGACACTGCTTGAGCTGAGACTGAGCTCGCATTCCGAAACTGGCTGAGAGGTTCTTTGTTCGAGTCGTTACAACTCAACTCAAAACTCAAGGAAGAGGCTGAAAGTGTGAATGTGGGTACTAGCACGGATTGTCAATAGTTTTGGAGAGAGAAGGACCCGGGCGCAATTAGAGAATTACACTGCCAAACCTCTCCAACCCGTTTCGGTGATTAATGCACAAACTTTGCTCCCTTTCATCGCTCATCCACTCACGCTGATCATATCGAGGAAGGAGGAAAGAGTTACGGAGTGACAACCATATTATATGTACCTTCATTTCTCTTTCGAGGTTCGACCACAGTTTACTTCCAAAAATATATGAAATGAAAAGACACTTAAGATCAAAGCCGACTCTCAAATTTTGTGTGTGTCGAGCTCCTTCGATGTATTCAAAATCCTGGGACATTTGCTAATGTCGACTCCTTATAAAATAAGATATGTTGCTAAACCATACCAGCCAATCCCCTGATGAAAAAATTCCTCCCAACTCAGGGCAAAGGACCTGCCTGGAAGGTTGTGTGTTGCTGCTCCAAGTCACCATCAGTTGAACCAAGTACAAAGTATTTTGATGTAGGGATTGCATAAAAAGATATTTAAAAATCAAAGTTGGTTGCTGTGGATGAAGAGAAGAACTCCATGTATCAAGGATCAAAACAGTGCACAAGCATAGAACAAGGCTTGTGCACAGTTCCTCAGCCTCAAAGGCTCGATCTTGAATATATAAAACATATTATATAATGTTTCCTCAAGTACAGGTTTTCCCGATCAAATATTTTTTTTGGCATTTTCTTAAAGCTGGGAGCTAACGAAAAACCAATATTGATATTTGGGTCCCATGAAACTTTCCCTTGCAACTTGAGGAAACAAGGAAAAGAAGAAGGTTTTCCACATCACCATAACCCCAATACTTGTTTATCCAAATTGTGAATGCTGAAATGCTGATGTTGTACTTACATTCATCTGCTTGTTTTAGTAATGTACCTAAGGTCCTTCTTCACAGACGAGTTTAATAATTTACTCTAAAAAATTGTCACCAAAATTCGGATTCAAAACCGATAATGCGATGAAATTCATCGCATGAATTGGACCATTGTGAGCTTCCGGAATCTTGCAAAGATTTTCCACTAAATTTAAATCTCTCGTATTATTTGAATTAAATATTCTGAATTAAGAATTATCCCATCGGCTTAGATTTTTAGTAAGAAAGGAAGAAAAATAGAATTTAAAATGGTAAAACATGAAAGTGAACTAGAATGGAGACTCGTCCAAAAAATCTAGTAATAAATATATTGTGAGACATTTTCTCTCTCTTCAAATAAACTTTTTCCTTCAAGTAAAATTTCATGCTAAAACTGCTATACTAAAAATAGCTGATCCTCCCAATCCCCCGCAAACAAGCGTATTTTCTTCTCGAGTTTTGTCTTCTTCTGAAGCGTGGGAATTTGTAGTGCACAAGACACTGAATATGAATATTATATGCGGGCTTTGTCCCTTATTTTGTGCGTACACACCCACACCCACTTCACACTCGAATCCAAATTCTGCTCTTTTCAATGGAAACATTTTGGAAACGTCGGATGAACGGGATTGGGGGTGCTGGAGTGTGAGAAGAAGGCAGAGGGAAAAGGATGAAGGATGAAAATCGCCACTGCTGCACATTTCCACTTGGCCAGAGGCTTGGGAAATTGACTGCTGTCCTCATCTGTTTCACTCGAGGAGGAATATGTCGGGATCGAAACTGAGTTTTTTTGAGCAAGTTGTTCCTTGTCCCATGTCCCAGACACTTTTTACCATGTTTCAAGCACCTGTCACTCTTTCCCAGACTACCATTTCAGTCACTCGATTCATCCTCTCCGATTCGGGGGCAGGAGCAAGTTGATGATCACTTTTACCATTTTCCTTTAATAACTTCGCATCGAGCGAGAGTGTTTAATGAGTGAAAGGATAAGGTGTGTATTGTATGTGTGCGGAGGAAAGGCAAATAGCCTCAAGCCAATGTATTCTATCTCCCCTCGCTTATCCTCCGATCATCTGCAAATGTGTTTAATCTCCGTGGAACACAACACCTTTTCTTGTGCAACTCTCGACTTTTCCACCTCCACCAAATCCAGTTTTTTGTTTCCAAATGATCGCCTCGAGAAGTGGAGAGGAATTTTGACTCTGAGTGCGTGCCATTTTAGCCCATCAAATCCGAGATATGAGCAGAGTGAAAATCCATTGGATAAAAAAAGTGATTCCAGCATATACCACATCCATTCATTCTCGTTCCCCCCCATTCCACTGGCTTTGGCTTTTGATGAAAACAAATTTTTAATTGAGCTCGCCTCGAAGTTTTTTTTTCTTGCTTTGCACAAGTAAGTCATTTTACAATATCCTCACTCAAAGTTGATGGCATGAGGAAATTAGCTGCTCTTGCAAATCGCCCAATTGCGGACCATTTTTGGGATGGTATTTGTTTCGGGATGGATGAATCGACACGAGTTGCAAAAGTTCAATCTTCTCAGAAAAGAAGAGAGAGAGAGAGAGATGGGCGAGGAGGAATTGGGGGGAGTAGTTAATTTAGAGAATCAATTTCCAGCAGCAGAGCATTTATTCTTGTGTGGCAAGTGGTATTGATTGCTCGCTGCGTCTTCCTTCAACCAGTTTTTTTATTTGAGAGGAGAATGTGTGTTGTGCGGTTGTTGGATGGAGGGTTCCGCTCATCTTTCGCAGATTGCCATGCATAATGGATGTGCGTGTGTATATTGTGGTGGTATCAAGTATGGCCAGATTGCGGCCCACCAAAAGCTCGAGAGAGAGAGATGAGCATTTAAGCAGCTTCTCCTGAGAGCTGGAGCGGTGCCGTTGGCCAGAGCGAATTTTTGTCATTTCCGATTGCATTTTTGGGAGATGATGGGAACAGGCAAAGCAATGCTCTAATAAAAAATATAAGCTGATGTTGTCTCCTCCCGCGTCCCGTTCACGAATCCAGCCAGGCTCCTTCAGCATTATGTTTGTAAGTCAGAGGATGACGGCAGCCATAAGTCACTCAATCATAACAATAATAGCAACAATGCTACAAGAGAGGAACGCAATTGATCGGCTATTAACCTGCCTCTTCTTCTCTCTTCCCCTCTTCACTCTCCAGCCATCCATCCATCCAGGAAACCGACATGCTGAGCAAGAGGCGACTCACTAGATACTACTACCTTTTGTGCAATCTCCTTTCTTTCAAGGAGCTCCTCTCACAATGCGCTCAGTGAGAGTGATGAACAAGAGAAAAGGGAACAGGGCTTCCCCTCTTTCGACAACGTATGCTCCCACAACTCTCCAAAACATCGACCGATATTACCTTTTAAGCTCTGACTTCCTTTCAAAAATCAAAAATGCAATGATACATACCACCATTTCGTTTCGTAGTTAATATTTGCAAAAGATGCTTTTTTAAAAATAAATTGTCGGCACACATTTAATTTTGGATTTTCAATGCTCAAAATTTATTCGAATTCATGTTGACCTCAAATGTAAACTTTTCAATTACAACGAGAGAGAAATAAATATGTGTTGTGTCTGGGACAAGAGAGAAATTATTGTGTTGGACCCTCCGTCCTTACTTTCCGTTAAGACGCATGCGCCTGCCTTGCTGTTGCGGCTTCACGTTTCCCTTGGTCTTGCCAGCGTTGCCTTGGACATGGGCCTTGGCTGCACCAGGTGCGTCATCCTCCAGTGACTGGCTTTCGAGGACCTTCCCCATTGTGTCCACCTCTTCCGCTGGAATCTGAACGTCCAAAGATGGCCGAGCCTCAGTGATGGCCTAAACATAATTAAAAAAAGACAATTTGTAATTAGTTTCAATTTCACATTTTTCACAATTTCGAAAAACTTCAAATTTCTGAATATTGAAATCCTTTGAATATTTAATAAACTCACCACAAAGGCGATGGCCATGAAGAAGAAGAAGAACATGGTGAGCTTCATGATGGATACTTCAAAGTAACTACTTCTCAGTCGTAGTGTTGAGAGTGAAGGTTTGAGAGTTGTAAGTTTTTTTTGGAAGATGTTGTCGACTCAGTTGCAGGATAACGAATGACTGCTCCGTGGCCCAGGCCTCTGTGTCTCACCTCGTCTGCGTCGACGTGGCCAGGCTGACGTGGAGGGGTTTGCGGGTGCAAAGGTCTGCTTTCTAATTTCTCAGAAGGTGAGAACAATGCAAGTAGGTACTCATCATCGGTGGCGTACGTGCTGCACTTTTTTGGTAGGTGCTCCCAAAGTGACTAATTGTAAAAGTCACCAAAATTTTCCACTGCTTAACTATGTGCAATACACTTTGCACTTAAATCAAATACGAAGAAATAATCAAGACGAAATTAAATTATCGATTTTGATCGTACGATACGTGTGAGTCATTCGCTCGTGGAGCTTTTTAATTGGTCGAGAGTTTGGAAAGTCGTCGCTCCGCACGAGATTCTTCGAGGTTGGCTGGTTAGATTGATGTTTGTTGTTGTGCAAGCAGAGCATCTGCACGCCTCATGCTCAATCTGGAATGCCGGGTAGTAGACGAGGCTATGATGTAGTTATGCGGAGTTGGCGTATATGATGATCATCTGAGGCAACTATCTTGCTCCAGCTTCCCCTTTCTCCAGCAGCTTCTTCTCTTTTCCTTGTGTTATGCGCTTTCCCCTTCTCCTCCGCACAAAGGCATTCTCTCCTCCTTTTCAAAAGGGGAAATAGGACAAGAGGAAAAGAGAAGCTGATGCTACTCGCTTTCTCTTTTTTTTAACTCAATTCGTATTATGCTTGTTTCGGCACGATCCCCTCTCTCCAGCGCAACTTGAAAACTTTTTTTTTAAAAAGCCCGTTGTTGTCTCTGAAAGAGTGAGAGAGGAATTCCTTTCTCTTCCCGGAGTCTCGAGCAATTCGAGTTGAAAAAGCTTTGCAGCTGGTGATGATGTTGAT
>JAQFZW010004103.1:0-11083 GCA_034687055.1 Heteromurus nitidus | reverse complement strand
GTTGGCTTGGCTTCCGGGTTGGCTTGGTGTTTTAGCAACCCTCCGGGTTGCCAACCCGGAATTGAACAAGTGTGGTTACAACGAGAAGTTGTTGCCAAGAAGGATTTAAGGGTTTTGTGGACTGTATCTGCCATCTAGAGAACTGTAAGTTGCACATGTGTGGACATGAATTTGATGTTAGTAAAAAATTGGTATGGGAGTTGAGGAGATGTCATTATTGCCCAAACGTCCGTGGTCGCGGGAAGGGGTTTGATAACGTGTGTGTGTGAACTGGTGTGGATTCTCATATTTTCTATTTACCTTTTTGGTGTTTGTTGTCAGATCGGAGAATATTTTGACGGGACGACGACAAAGTTTAAAGATATTAAATTCGTAAACATCCTCAACGTAATATTGTTTATTCGGTACAGGTAACTGAGTGAATAATTGTTAATTCGTCATTTACCATGGCGTACGCGATGGCATCGTCGTCACGCTCAGCGGACAGTGCGGATAGACATCCGGTAAGTTGTAATGTTAATTATTGGTTTAGTTTTTGCTTTCTTGTCAAAAGTCGTCAGTTATGTAAATAAATATGTTATGGTATTTGGAAGTCTAGTGGGCAAGGTTATGGTTTGGAAGTCCTTGTGATATTTTAATGCTCCAAGTATTTTGTGGTGTTAATATTAGTCCATTGTTGATTGTCTTTATTTGTTTTACTTACACAGGAAAATAAAGCAAGTATTGACGAAGCCGTAAAGGTTGGAGAAGATTTCGTTCGTTTGTATTATCGAACTGTGGAACAGCGGCCTCATGTAAGAACTTAATTTCTTGAGTAGTTAGTGGAGTAGTTGTTGGTTTTGTTTACTGGTGAAAATTGTAATTTTATTGGTGTGTTGAGTGTTGATGATGGATGATGAAAAATGTGGAGAGGATTTATCTATTTTTTAGTCTGGCAACTGAGTTTTTTTAAAAGCTTGTCAGATTTTTTGATGTAGCGATGATAGTGATTGATAATTGAAAATTTCAATTGTTAATATTTTAGCGAGTTTATCTTTTGTATCTGGACGCATCGGTTGTGATTTGGGATGGAAATCCTTATGTTGGGACGAGTCAGGTGCAGAAATTCTTCGAAGACTTGCCCTCTTTGACCTTCAACACTGTTTCGATGGATGCTCAAGCACTTTCTGGTAGGGTCAATTTGCTCAATAAGTAGTAAATTTTATTATTTTAACGTTATAATATCATAATTCCTTATATTTATTTATTAAATATTTAAATAAAGATATACCAAAGTCATTGTTTCACTCTATTATCTCGTAGATATGCTTAAATTTAGTTGGCTAATCATGCTTTGTAATTTATATATACCCATATGGTCAGATAAATTAAAACTTAAACGTTATTAACATTATTGGACACTCAAGGTTAGCAAAAACGGGACATTTGTTTCTGTATCTTGTACTTCAGCCAATCAGTCAAACTTAAAAAGGATTCATATGTATATTTAATTAACGTTATGATACTTAATTCCATTTCTTTGTATTAACAGGGGTTGCTGTGGGGCAGCAAAAGTCGTTCATCATCAACACAAGTGGAACTTTCCGAATATCAGGCTCTGGCAGTAGAGGATTTAGTCAAAACTTCATCGTCACTGCTGAAGGTGGAAAGTGGAAAGTTGCGTCTGACATCTTTCGAAGTCAGATCTCACCGAACCAGACCTCATTTTAAGCATTCACTCAATTGATATTGTGTATTTCGGGTATAGATAATGAAGTTGTGAATATAATTGTATACATGTGATGTGATTTAGGAAATATTAAAAACACATATGAATCCTTTTTAAGTTTGACTGATTGAAAGTACAAGATACAGAAACAAATGTCCCGATTTTTGCTAACCTTGAGTGTCCAATAATGCTAATAACGTTTAAGTTTTAATTTATCGGACCATATGGGTATATATAAATTACAAAACATGATTAGTTAACTAAATTTAAGCATATCTACGAGATAGTAGAGTGAAAGATGACTTTGGTATATATCTTTATTTAAATATTTAATTGCTACCTTTCACTACGAAACGCATATAGATGAAAATATACTTTTTACGCATTTATATTCTATAAAAAGCTCATGTGTACATCATCATTTGTGCCTAATAATAATCTTTACTTAAATATTGCTTAGATTAATTTTTAAATTAAATGATTCACGATGAATGTTCTCATCAAAGTTTTAGCATTTGGATTCAAAAAGTTCATGCACATCATGTTTATTGGTACCTTGTAATATGATTAGTCTTATGCTTACAATTCTTGTATAATTTTTAATTAAATGATCCATATTAATTCATAATGAATTATGTTCCCAGTTCCCACAAAAATAGAAACCTTTACTTTTTATGTCTGCCTCTTTTATCATATCATGAGGTTTCTTCTTTAACAAAAAAACCATTGACATAAAAAAATAATTTGTTATATACAAATAAAGGTATACAAACCATCGTTCCAACATTCGCATTCCAAATTATCAATTCCTTCCAATCCACTACCGTCATCTTACTCAATAATTTCTTCGCGTTGTAAAAATAAAAATGCATTTAACTAAAAAAAACTAGCATTAGCACCTGGTTTCATTTTACCTTGCGTTAGGATTATGAACATGGGTTATGAAAAAAGAAAAGAAATGATACTGCAATTAGAATGGTTACAAGCCTAAACGCTTAGCAGTTTACTTGCTACATATATCTTTCATATAATTTACAAATTCTCTTTTTCGATTTCCACAAGTTCCATTTATACAACTAGCATTTTATATCCACCTTTATCATATCAATCAGTCAATTTATATTCTTCATTGAGCAGTCTTAGATATATGCATACAGTATTTCATACGGAATTATATATAGAAAAATGTGAATGAAAGCCTTCATATGTATGATTTTGCCATTTTATCACAATGCCCCAAGCATGTAGAAATTTCCTGTGAACTCACAGAAAAAGCAATCTACGTACTTGTATATTTGTAGCATATGCACCAGATGCTGATTCATGCTCTCTCTCTACCTCCCTGCCTACCTTATCTCTATTTTTGCATATGAAAGAGCCCAAGTGTTTTGCGATAGCATACAGCAAAGTGCGAGGAACAATTTTCATATCAATCACGCAAGGTGTGTTTGTGTATACAACAACCCAAACGCTAATGTGTTAAGGTACAACACGAGATAGACACACACATGAGCACAAAGGACGTGTTTTGTTGTAGCATACAATATATGAACCTTTCTTGATGATAACGAAATATAGGTGCACATCCGGACCCAAGACACAGTTCGGGCCGAACTTCACAAATAATACTACAGAAATAAGGGAAGTTGCAAGAATGAGAATTTACGATAAATTCGAATGAAATAACTAAATAATGCTATGGTATATAATTTATTTTATTATTTTAAATGCATTGTATAAAAAACGAAAAACATTGAATTGCTAATAGATGAAGGAATACCTTGTACTGTTAAAAGGTGTATGAATGATCTATGACAATCAATAATGTCGTATCAAATGGCATATTATAAAAGTACACGAAGGATTGCAAAACGAGTATTAAAATAGATGATTCCTTGTGTTTTCGAGTTTTTTCGAGCCTCGAGTAAAGCTCGACACAATCATAAAATATGAGGCTCGAGCGAGCCTCGAGTTGCTCGAAAATTCTAGCCTTTTTCCCCATGTCTAATGTACACCTCTGGCTTGAGTCTCGCAACTTTGCCTTTTTTCTGTGCAATATGCTGTGTATATGTGGAAGGATACTGGGGTTGATATTTCTTGGGTATATTCTCATTCACCCTATTGCACACAAATATACTGAATCAACATTCTTGACGAACACGAAGAAGGTGTATGGAAGGAACACTTGTAGGTGAAGTAGGAAGTAAAAGAAGCAGTTCGTAAATGGGATTTTGTGGAAGAAATGGGACATAGGATTTTTCTCCAGTCAGCAGTTCGCAGGTCATTGTATGCCAAAGAAAGAGCAGTCGTCCACAACAACTCTTAATGAAGTTTGGAGACGATAATCCATATACACAAAAAAATTGATTGTTTCTCTCTCTCGTGAATCATTTTACTTCGCAATTAGTATTTTGTACGAACACAATTAATTCACAATTTAGGTTGTGTGCATTATGTGCATTTTGGGGAAAACTTGATCAGATATAAAGATATAAGGACTTTGTGACAAGAACTGATTGGAAGATCAACAGAGTTTTGGAGCTGAAGAATCCGTTTTAGCAGTGATCAGCTTATCCATCATTCGTTTCTGGGAGAGAATGTTTTAGAAGCTTACGAATTGGTAAGCTATAAAAGTTGATTGATGAGGCATGTATGAATACTTTTAAAAAAGTTTTTATCCTTATTATAAATCGTGGAGTGTGTGGGATAATCTGCAATTTTACAAGTATTCCCTTTTTTATTTGTAAATTTTAATATTTGGCAATTTTCTTGGCATTTTAGAGTGAATTTAAAGATGGCATCAGGAAAGGACCGTGTGAGTATTGGGGGCTCGTATGAACGCGATAGTAGTTCAGACACAGAAGATTATCACGATGATGACCGTAGAAGACGGATATTTAAAACACGCTTGAGGTGAACTATTCATAACTACAGCAATTCTGCTTCTAATCCATTTCGCTTGCAATTTGCACTATCGATCATGATTTTAATTGAAGTACTGACAGAAAAATGAATGCCTTTTCTGTAATATGCAATCTTAAAATCATGAATTCCCGTTCCACAACTTACTAGTACGATTAGTCCAATGTTCTTCCTTCTATGAACTTGGTAGGGCAATAATGTACAAATTCACAATTCGTCATTAAAACTTATTTGTATTAATATGCCTTTAATAAAGGCCCTTTATACTATGTTGTAGTTTTTGTGGTGAGAGAATATTAATGTAAGATTGGAAATAAATATTTTTATTGACATTTCTTAGGTCTGATCGTAGTCGCAATGGTGGACACTCGTTACCTAAATCCATGGGACACAGTGGAACTGGAGATTGTAGAGGTGACGCTTCTGGAGCGGTCGGGGGTGCCACTGTAGGTGGTGGAGGAGCTTCCAGCATCCCTTCATCATACCTGGAGGATAGAATAACTCTTGTAGTTGATAACACTAGATTTGTCGTTGATCCTACAATTTTTACTCAGCACCCAAATACGATGCTTGGGAGGTGAATGCAGGGTTTTCTACTTTAATTGACCATGATTATAAAGCATATTAAAGTTATCAAAAACCGAACGCTTGGCCTAAAATTTGATGTTGCGTTCTTTCTAAATTTAGAATGTTCAGCTCTGGAATCGAGTTTGTGCATCCAAATGAACGTGGAGAATATGAAGTAGCTGACGGCCTATCGGCCACCGTTTTTCGTGCTATTTTGGAATATTATAGAAGTGGTCAAATTCGATGTCCACCAACTGTGAGTGTTCAGGAGCTTAGGGAGGCATGTGATTACCTCCTAATACCTTTCGGTGCAAGTACCATCAAATGTCAAAACTTACGTACGTGTAACTTTCAATTAAATCCTGCCTGAAAAAGTTGTTTTAAATTCTTTACATGTTACAAATCATGATCCAATGACTTACAGGTGGCCTTCTTCATGAGCTATCGAACGAAGGTGCCCGTCATCAGTTTGAATCGTTCCTAGAGAAGCTAATTCTTCCATTAATGGTTAACTCTGCGGAAAGAGGCGATCGCGAGTGCCACATTGTAGTTCTACTGGATGACGACACTGTTGACTGGGACGAGGAGTACCCCCCACAGATGGGCGAAGAATATTCGCAAAGTACGACTGCTACTTTTATTTTATTTGTATACATACTAGTGACACTCGTTTGTAAAATATAATTTTGCATCTTGTTTGTAGCCGTTAATAGCACTGCGCTGTATCGCTTTTTCAAGTACATCGAAAATCGTGACGTTGCTAAACAAGTGCTGAAGGAGCGTGGTCTGAAGAAAATCCGATTGGGGATCGAAGGGTATCCAACCTACAAGGAGAAGGTTTGCAATGAACTTTTAAAGTGTAATCTAATAAGTAATAAGTGACAAGCTTGAGAACAGGATTTAACGTTTTCTTCTAATTCAATATTAGATAAAGAAAAGGCCTGGTGGTCGTGCTGAAGTTATTTACAACTACGTTCAGCGACCTTTCATCCGCATGTCGTGGGAGAAAGAGGAGGCAAAAAGTCGGCATGTCGATTTTCAGGTAATGGTCGCTTAAACTAAAGGAACTCGTAGTAAATGCAGAAGTAGTGCTGTAATTCAAACATCTCATGATCTGTTGTTTCTTCTCAGTGTGTTAAATCGAAGTCCGTCACCAATCTCGCCGAAGCTACTGCAGATCCAGCATTAGATCAGCCAATGTCTGCTAATCAGATCGAGGTTCATCCATTAGTTGATGGAATAATGAACATGCATCCTTTGGCCGACTTACCACCACAAGAACGTTTTCATGGACCAGAGAGAAATGAAGGTATTCGAGGTGCTATGGGTGGAGTCGCAGTGGTTCAGAACTTCAATCCACCGGGATCACTACAACTCCGTCCAGCAATAAATCCAAATGAGCCATATCCTGATCAGATCCCTCAGGACGACAATATCTGAGAGAAATGTTAACGTAAATCGTAAAATAAATTGTCGCCAGTGATTATTATATATCCTTTGTCGCAGTCATCTTGTTTTATTTGGCATACATCAACGTTTTAAAACATGTCATCAACTATGTCAAGCTACTCGATATATTGCCCCGTTTTAAAGTTAAGCTTATAGCACACATTGTGGAATATTAATAAAAGTTTACGGTTTTGTATATATTTGGTCGTGGTTACTGGACTTGTTATTTATTCATTTCCGCTCCTAAACAAGAAAACTAAACAAAGGCTGATCCGTGGAACTTTTCTGAACGTTCCTAATTCTTCTTCCGCTGAAATCGTTAGAAACTAATACCATCTTGAACCCGCAAGTTTAGAAAGCTTGTTTATGTGAAGTTGTTCTTGTTGACAGTAAATCTAGATTAGAGGCTACGAAGATTATGACACACTAAAAATCATGGCGTTCCAGATTGCAGGAGCGTTCGAGAGATAAGGTATGCGGCAAATGGTGTGATTTCCATGTTACGATCCACCTAAAGAAAAGCTAGCGAAAGAGTATCACTTTCCCCCATGAGCCTTCCCGAAGGAAAGGGAAGCGGTATTCATCAGACTTCTGTCAAACACCGTTCGCTAGCATTCACCTAAATCACAATATTTTGTGTTGATGGTGTAAAAGAAAGTTTTAACTTTTCGGAGAATATTTTCACGGCACAACGACAAAGTTTAAAGATATTAAATTCGTAAACATCCTCAACGTAATAGTTTATTCGGTACAGGTGACGATCGTGAGCTAATAATTCTGAATTCGTCAATAATAGGAGTATTTTTTTCTAAAGAAACTGAAAAATCGTTTGAAATGGGAGATACAACAGGAAGCGGTAAGTAACTTGATTATATTCATATATTTTTTGTTATTATTTATTATTAATGTTGCATCTTGTATTTCAACACATCCTCGACCTTCAACCTTCCTTCAAAACCTTCAAAATGTAACTGCAGAATTTAATAAATAAAGTGAAGTCTTGAAATAGTTTAACTGTGTTGAAAACAAAATGTAAACATCTGTTCGTGAAATCGGGCGATTTGCAAATAAACATTGGAAATTCATTTGTAAAATAAGATAGCGTGTTGCAGATAAGTTTTTTAAGGTTTCAGGTTTGTCATTTGTAAATTATAAGTTGTAATTGTGAAATGAAGTGCATGAGTTTAAGCTTCATCTATTAATATGATCGTAGGAAATAGCCATAAGTATAGTAGTTTAGAAAGCATGTTGCGAGTTCTAATGGGCTACATTGTTCTTCAACTTTAAAGCAATATACTACTATTTTTAAGTTTAGCCAATAACACCAATTACATAAAATACATTTATCGCAGGTAATACACTTTTAATTTTTTATCAACAGGAGACACGCAATTGGAACTCGTAGAAATTCATCCGCCAAGTGTCGTACATGAGACTGAAAGCGCACGAGAGTTAGGGGGATGGGGATGGATGCCCGCCGAGGGAATTGAGCGACAACGAGGCTCGCTAAATTTGAAGGAAGATTTGGGAAAGGTTCCCACCTTAGCGTCACCCGATCCTCAATCCTGGGAAGAAGCCATGGAACTAATACAAAATTTGAAAAACGATAATGCACAGTTACGACGTACTTTAGCTGATAAGGAAAAGGAGCAAGTGGCCAAGGCCAATGTGGAGGACGAGGAAAAGGTGGACGACGAGGAAAAGGTGGACGACGAGGAAAAGGTGGACGACGAGGAAAAGGTGGACGACGAGGAAAAGGTGGAGGAAGAGGGAAAGGAAAAGAAGAAAATCTGGAAATTGGCATTGGAAGATCCTGATTTTGCAGCGGTGCGTATTCGACTTAAGTTCGACTCCTTCCCTCAAACTTTAACACTTTCATGATAAGCACTTCTAAAGAAACCTATTTAAAAAGTAAAATTTATGTTCACGTTTCAGGTTTTCAAGCTGCACGTCGAAAAAGCCGTGGACGAGAGACTGGCAGGAGCTTGCTCAGACCCAGACGGGCCAGTTAAAAAGTTGATTGACACAACCATCGAAGAAAAAAATGCCATCGATCAATCTGACAGAAACGGCAGTTGTTTCTGCTGGAAAAAGAAGCCGAAGAAGGATCCAAAAGAAAAAATACAGTCCAAAAACAAACTCCAAGAATAGAATTATTTCTATTCTTGTTTCTATAGATGTTCATGATGTATAGTTTCTATTCGTATACCTGTTTATTATTTAAAAAATAGTTAAAAAAAGTTGTAACTGTTCTACATGCAGCAACCACAATGAAACAAGTAATTCATACAATTTTCTCTTTCGCCATGTCATTTGGAAGCTACAACGATTATTCATCTCAAGACGCGTCTTGAGGTTGTGGTTGCTACATGTAGAACAGTTACAACTTAACAGTTACCTAAGGATGTATATTATACATCCTTAGGTTCATCGAATACGTTGAAACTAGCACATGCATGACGCCTTCGTAAAGGTATGACTGAGCAGTTAGGAGATTTATTAGGCTTAGAGCTAATGGGAACCTTGAAAAGTTGAAGTTGGAAATTCCTATTCAATCGAAGTTACAAGTTGTAGCTGTTCTACATGTAGCAACCACAATAAAACAAGTAATTCATACAATTTTCTCATGTGCTACTTTCAACGTATTCGATGAACCTAAGGATGTATATCTACTGTGGAAAGCCGTGTTGAGTGGTAGCCTTTGCCCACCTCGATGTCATTATTTGTTGTCAAATCTACAGCGTTTGAAAACCAATTTATATTTATTACTCATAAACAAAATTATAGGATTATCTAAATGATCTGCAGATCTTTGTCTCTATCTTTGGTTCATTTGTCCAAATTCTCAATTGCTTTTATATGAATTGCAACCTGTGTGAATTGTGTGATGCAGTACCTCTTTATTTATATGTAATTCCACTATTTCTTCAAATCTGTTATTGGAAAACTTTATAGCAGAAACTTTAACCAAGTTTTGCTAGCCTATGTAATAAGTTCAGTGGAACAATATATCACAAAATATACGCCTAAACTCCATTCACTTGAGTTGCATTTGTTTCTTCAAACGCTTCGTAGGATGTATTAGTAAAATACAATTAAAGAAATAAACAGCTATGCATCCGAGACAGTTAGACTTATGCTAGGAAATAATAAGTAATTGTATAGTTTTGTAGCAACTATAAAGAGACTTGAAAATGCAAAAAAATACTGTTATTCTTATGACAAGAAAACAATGCAAAGTAGGTAATAGAGGAACAAATAAATGAGGGTAAATTGACGAAAAATTATTCCTAAAATTATGACTACAGCAAATCTACTGTGCAAGATGAGTAGCCGTAAAATCGGCTGTGACATTGTGCTGCATAACACATTAGCATTCATTCGGTTGCATTTACGAATATGTATGCAAATAGTGACACTTGTGGCATATCATTAAATACATATTAAATGATTAATGATGTAAAAAAAATCATGACTGCATAATTGAATGGGGTCAGAATGCCAGTACAAATCTTTCACGACACGGCGTACTTTGTCATCCATTCCTCCGAACATTCACACCCGGGCAAACTAGTTTTATGCGAGTTTAATGGCTAACTTGTGCATCTACGCTGTGCAAAAGAACAGGATCACAAGTGAAGACGGCCGAAATTGGAAATCTTCCTTGTACTCTAACACCGCTTTCGGTTATATTTGACATGTCATCGGCTCTAGGAACATCCGGTAGCAATATCGGGGACGGGAGTGACGATATGGACAAGGTTTTGACCTCATATTTTGACAAAACGGTCAACTCCAACACAATTAAGGTACTTAATATCTTGTTGTATAAAGTGAAAGCACTTATTCTTAGCACATTTTTTAATATTCAAAAAGTAAACAGCTTAAGTAGCCAATATATTGTGTGTATCTCGTATACGGAACCAACAGGGGAGAAAGCTGTAGAAGCTTTCTAGCGCTGATGTAGTGGTTATTCGTTCATGATGTACATCACCAATTATGCAAATTAGAAATTATTATTTAAGAATTCAAGGTTATAAATAGTTCGTCCAGAATGCTTCCTTTTAGTGCTAGTATGGCTTTACAAAAATGCGTATAAGCAGGAATAGAACACGACCGTGGCCCTATGCATTTAAGTAGGATCAAAAATCCAGAGCTGTAATGCGATAAATGTAAATATATTTATGGACCTTGTCTAATGCTTTTCTAGTAAATTGTGATATATGCATTCATACAACTGTAATGGGAATGTGTTCAGAAAATGGAAAGCATATTTATTCCGAATTTTGGCATAAATGAATCTGGATATGGCCGAAGTCAAGTCAGGAGTATTATTCGTATTAATGACTTATCATGTTTATTGGTTCGAACTATGGCAATAAAATAGTGAAGCCAGTGATTATATACCGTTATATGCCTTTTTGCAGGAGAAGCCAA